>QLTV01003121.1:1869880-1892915 GCA_003457575.1 Thermophis baileyi
TATATATATATATATGTGTGTTTTTTGAGGTTTTCGCGGGTATTTGTATGTAGGTCTGTGGTTATTCGGGTTTTCTCCCGCGTGAAGTTGGAGATGTCATTGCAACGTTTCGACGAAGTCTCATTCGTCATCTTCAGGCTGATTATCAGGCTTGTGTCTTCAGCCTCGTGCTTCTAGGAGCAATATTATATATATATATATAAATTCTATTTTATTATTGTTTTACATTTTTATTAATCATTCATTGTTCTTGGTTAGTGGTTAGTGGTTAAAGGAAAAACTGAAATGCATCTTCCATAGCTAAATCAATACCTAATAAAACATCCAGATTTCTCTCCTGACCTCCTACTACAATTTCTATTACGATAATTCATGCAAGATTGTAATCTGCTGACTTACAAAACTTACACTGAGGTTCATCTTTTATGATTTTTAAAGTAAACAAATTTTATATCTTTTTAAATCAAGACAAGGCTGGTGCCTGAGCATGGCTGCATTCCCCTACAAGTAGATTTAATCAAGAACTTTACAAATATACAAAGCTATGCGGTGTCTAAATCAGTTTTCCCCAGTTGGACGCCTTTCAAAATTTTGTAACTGCAGCACTAACAATTCTCAGCCAGCCTGAACTTCAAGTTCCAGATCCAATGCATGATCTTTCCATTTAGAAAGATCAGGTAGGAAATGAGAGAAGAAAAAACTATGCCCAAGGCCCTGGCGATCATGTCCAGTTAGAGCAAAGAGTGCTAGGCATGTGAACTAACAGTGTGATTCAGTTACCATATCACAAGATTGGGAAAGAGGGGTCTGTGTGGGCTGCCAATATTCCTTTGCTCCAAAGAGTCAAGAAATTTCCACAAGCTGTTGCATGCTTTTAAATGGGCCAGAGCATATCTTTCATCTTGTCATTTCAACCTTCATTCCGCCCGCCCTTTTATATGGATTTTTTCTTACATTAACTTGATAAAATCTTCTCTTCCCAAGCCAATGTCCTAAAAAAACCCAACCCTAAGTGGGAATGAAGCCCAGACTACAAATATCTTGAATGCAATAAGAAAGATAAAATCATCATAGTTGTTGATTGTTGGCTATCCCTTTCATGGAAAATACAGACATAACCAGAATCACCACAGAAAACTAATGTCCTTTTTCTTTCTGTTTCATGCTCTGGGCAGTGTAAAAACACAAAATAGGTGGCAAACAAAATTAAAGAATTTCAATACTGTATGATAGTTGCCTTTGCCGGAGCCTTGAAAATTGGATGTTCTCTTGCTGCAGTGGAGTATTCATTTATATTAATTTACATTACAATTCATTAAAAGAGAAATTGATCTTTACCTAGGAATAAAATGAAATATTTGGGGAGATCTCACAACATAGTATGGAGTAGCGATTTTGCATAAGGAAGGTTCCACATTAAACTGAGAAGAGCAGATTCTACACATGATCTTAACCAGAAAGCTGAGAAGAATGCCACCCTGAAAATGCCTTATTTCAGAAGCTAAGCAGGGTCAGGTCTGGTTTGTGTTTGTATGGGAGGCCACCTGTGGAAACTGGGTGCTGTAAGATTCCACACTGTTCAGGGGTGGGTTCCTCCCGGTTCGGACTGGTTCGCCCAAACCAGTAGCAACCCGCTGGTGATGTCACGGAGCCAATTCAGTCGGTGCCGGTCCGTGGATGCCGCCATCTTTTTTGGATTTTTTTTTTTTGGGAAAAAAATGTTTTTTGGAATTTTTTTTAAAAATTTATTCTGCACATGTGCAGAAGCCGAGTTTCCAGCACTGCGCATGCGTCGCCATCTTGTTTTTGGCTTTTTTTGGGGGGGGGAATTTTTTTTGGATTTTTTGGCACTGCGCATGCGCACGTGCAAGGAGCGTTTGCCCACAAGGCGTGGCCACGTGGCACGGGAGGAAGCGAACCGGCAGCCAGGTAAGTTAGAACCCACCCCTGACACTGTTCTCCAGAATTTCCTGATCCGGGTCAGTGCCAAAAGAATTTAAAGCACAATGGCTTACATATTTGGGTTTCAAATCCAAATGTGTAGGCAAGGTTTTAGGTTTTCTTTCAGTTAAGAAAAAATGTAAAGCGTTCTTCAGTTATGAGATTACTACAATAATAAACTGGTGATTTAATATCAGGGCAACTTTCTCTTCTCTCTTGCTTCAGTATCCGTCTGAATGAAAGGATCTGAAGAATTGTCACTCGGCTACTATTTTGTTTCTGCTTGGTTTGGTTTTAAGAAAAGTCTCATAATCTCTCTAGGAAAGTGGCAGAACAAGACCTAAATTAGTATCACATATTTTCTATTTTTCTGAGCAGAATGTTAAAAAGGTCATTATTTTTTTTTATCCCTCTCAGAATGTCACAGGACTGGATCTATAGGTGAGAAGGGTCATTGTGAAAAATTGGCTTTGTTCACACAACACAATGACTATAAAATCATCTTCCAGAGTTGGCTTACAGTCCACCCTCTCCCTCAAAGAAGAATTAACTACCACCTGGTCAGAATCACACTGTCAGGTATGAACAACAAGGCCCACACCTGCAGACTTCAAGCTACTTAATTAAGTTCTGTCTATAATACACGAGGACGCGGTGGCTCAGTGGCTAAGACGCTGAGCTTGTTGATCGAAAGATCGGCATTCAGCGGTTCGAATCCCTAGCGCCGCGTAACAGAGTGAGCTCCCGTTACTTGTCCCAGCTTCTGCCAACCTAGCAGTTCGAAAGCACATAAAAAATGGAAGTAGAAAAATAGGGACCACCTTTGGTGGGAAAGTAACAGCGTTCCGTGCGCCTTTGGCATTTAGCCATGCTGGCCACATGACCACAGAGACGTCTTCGGACAGCGCTGGCTCTTTGGCTTTGAAACGGAGATGAGCACCGCCCCCTAGAGTCGGGAACGACTAGCATATATGTGCGAGGGGAACCTTTACCTTATAATATAGGAATCTCCCAAGACTGGCAGGCTACTCCTGGGAACAATTAGATAAGGCTTCAAGGAACTTGGGGGAGGATCGGTCTTAGCCATTTTGTAGTTGCATGGTGACTGTAGGCTAAGTCCACATTTGAGCCCGACCTAGGTTTGGTTCTTCGCAACACAAAGCTAAGCATAATGGTTCAATAACTCATGGTTGACCAAATCATAGCTAACAAGTTAATGATATGGTAACTGAATCACTATTGAGTCACTTTGCCCAGTATTGTACATTCTAATTTTCCAGGCCAGGTAGAAATTTTCCTCTTGCTACCCACCTGATCTTTTTAATTGGAAGGATTATAGATTGTATTTAGAATTTTTTTCCCATGCAAAACATATTACCATTCTATGGTTGGAAACCTTCTTCAATGGACAGAAGCTGATTCCATTTGGAAAACTGGACATGTTAGAATCTGATACATCTTCTATGAAAGACACTACAAAAATGTAGGTATCGTGCTTTTGATTTTCATCTGGTGTCATTGGAGTCTCCAGTTTTGCTGCAGCCATTCTGTTGGGGTTTTACTATCTATTTGAAACAGGTTGGGCTAGGGAACCAAATCTTTCATCCATGTCTCAGCTGTTTTAGGACTTGCTAGAGGCTTAAAATAGTCTTCAAAGGATGCAGCAGATATTAATGTCTCCGAGCAACTTTTGCTGGGATGAAGTTGTAGCTTTGAATTCTTGAGATATTTCTCATCTCCTGAAATGAAAACTATGAAATTGGAAACGAAGGTGAAGTAGGAAGCTTTCCATTTACTATTTCTTCTTGATCATTTCTTCCCCTGAATCTTCACCATTGATTCTAATTTCCTAGCATACTTCCTGTGCATGTTAACTTCTTACATGCTGCTTCTTTTTCTATTTCTCCCACTTGTCATATTCTGCCTCAATTTATATATACAGTATATATATATTAGGGAAAACTGGAAATGAAAATGAATGCAATATTTTAACATGGCATAAAAAGAATTACAGACTAGAAGATGGTCTCACTGAAGTGGAGTCCTGAGCCCTCTGCAGAGGTTTTGAATGAAGTGGAGAAGGCCGCAAGAATGTTTTTTTGTCTGTGAACTGGTATTAACTCATTAAGAGCCAAGCCAACACTATAATTAGTGTTTGGATAGAATTATCATAAACACAAATCAGAAACTATGCCCCACATCTCCGATTATTTCCAGAGCAGAGTGCAGATCTGATCGTGGATTGAAATGACTGTCAATCATACAGTAACTATTGCTGTGAGTTTACAATTAGATTAATTCTTGTATTTGTCAAACAGGGGGATGCTATTTGCAAGAAGGTTTTTTTAACTGAATGGTACTCCATCAGGTGTTCCGTGCAGAGGTGGGTTTCAGCAGGTTCTGACCAATTCTGGAGAACTGGTAGTGGAAATTTTGAGTAGTTCGGAGAACCAGTAAATACCACCTCTGACTGGCCCCGCCCCCATCTATTCTCTGCCTCCTGAGTCCCAGCTGATCGGGAGGAAATGGGGATTTTGCAGTAACCTTCCCCTGCCACGCCCACCAAGCCACGCCCACAGAACCGGTAGGGAAAAAATTTGAATTTCACTCCTGCGTTAAAGTGTAGATGTTTTGGACTCATAATATGAAGGGAAGAGACACATGAGAAAATATTGATGTTTGGAAACTTGTAAGGCAATCAAAACAGATACTGAAAGAAGAAAGTGTGGCCAGGGGCTAGATGATGACTGGTTGTCTGATGACATTAGCTTACAAGAATTCAAAGAAGTAGTTACAGACACACAGCCTTTCAGATTATGGAGAGTCAAAAGTTACTGAATGACTGAACAGCAAAACTGTGAAATAATTAGAACAAGACGAGCCCTGGTATGTTTTAATTATAAAATCACTGAACAGATGATGGAAAGGCGGGTCATCTGAAAATAACATTAAGGCAAAAATACATTTATAAAATTGTACAAGTCTGGAATTTATTCAATGTTTGTGAGCAGTTCTGACCAAGAATGTCTTCTAAAATGCTTTTTCAACAATCCAAATCTTCCCCCATCCTGCAATCTTAAAAAAAAGACATAATAGCAATAGCAATAGCAGTTAGACTTATATACTGCTTCATAGTGCTTTACAGCCCTCTCTAAGTGGTTTACAGAGTTAGCACATTGCCCCCAACAAGACGGGTCCTCATTTTACCCACCTCAGAAGGATGGAAGGCTGAGTCAACCTTGAGCCGGTGAGATTTGAACCGCTGAACTGCAGCTAGCAGTCAGCTGAAGTAGCCTCCAGTGCTGCACTCTAACCACTGCGCCACCTCGGCTCTTTGCAGGGAGAGATACCCACCTCCTGACATCTTTTATCCAAATGTCTGTCTTAAGGTGGTCTGTCCTTTTAACCATGCTTTCAGATGTTCCTCTAGCTATGGGAGTATTTTGATGCATGTGTGCTGGTCAGTTAATCCTTATAAACGCAGCTGAAGAGGCCACCAATCTTGCGAAGTGCCAATATCAACACCACATGAAGATGCATGAAGCCTTCAAGCCACATTCTATTTACAACTAGACACCCAGTTCTGTCTTGTTTGCACTTCTTGCTGCTGCTTGTTTTGTGTATAATCTTTGCATGCTGAATTTTGCCATAATACAACCTTTCAAAATGTATGGCAACTTTATTTTCTGCCTGTAGAGCCGTGGTGGCACAGTGGTTAGAATGCAGTATTGCAGGCTAGTTAGCAATAGCAATAGCAATAGCACTTAGACTTATATACCGCTTTACAGTGCTTTACAGCACTCTCTAAGCGGTTCACAGAGTCAGCATATTGCCCCCAACAATCTGGGTCCTCATTTTACCCACCTCGGAAGGATGGAAGGCTGAGTCAACCTTGAAGAGTTCTGCTGATTGCTGACTGCCAGCAGTTCGGCAGTTCGAGTCTCACCAGTTCAAGGTTGACTCAGCCTTCCATCCTTCCGAGGTCGGTAAATGAGGACCCAGATTGTTGGGGGCAAGATGCTGACTCTGTAAAACTGCTTAGAAAGGGCTGTAAAGCACTGTGAAGTGGTATATAAGTCTAAGTGCTATTGCTATTGCTCTCTGTGGCATACCTGGTTCTTTTTCAAAAGATCCCATTTCCACAATGTTCCATCTTTCTTGCTTGGAGTTTCTGTTAGGACAAAGACATTTAATTCCCCAGCCAGACATCTCAGCCACTTGCTGTCTGTTTCACATGTCTCTCCAAAAAAAAAAAAATCAATAGCTTTGTCTGAATAAGGAAATCAAGCACAGTTGTACTTCACAATCTGGCATTAGTGGAGATTGTCCCCTCGTAGGATAATGGATTTCTTTCATGACAGTTGTATATTCATTGGAGACAAATCAGTATTGATTTTAAACACCTTGGACTGGATTAGAGCTTGGCTACCTGAACTACCTCTTTCTTGTTACCATTTCATTGTAATCCCCATCATAAACCAAGGATTTTCTCCTAACTGTACCATGGCTGGATTAATACTGGGCAAATCAATCATTTTCATTTTTTGGCCCATTATTCTGCGTTCTCAAAATTATGTAATTTGATATTCATTTCAAATGCTGTCTTTAAATTCTGATATGAAGTCATATCACTGTGTGCTGTATCTATATATGCATACATAAAGATCTTCCTTTAAAAATACAGAAGATGGAACCTAAGTTACATCTGCTATCCAAAATAATTTTTCACTGGCAAGTCCACTCCTGGCTGTAATATATGGACATTCTTACCTAGCTAAACCCATCCCCCCCACATCGCAATATGTTGTCATGTAAGGGTTAAATTGAGTAATTTTAATTTCATTTATTAGAAACTGTTTCATCTTTTATTGTTTAGCCTTGTACGGTAGTTGAGCCAAGAAGCATAGAAATAGATCAATCTGTTCATTGTAGTTTCTCTCAAATTGCAGTCTCTCATTTTTCTAAGCAAGCTGGGTTCAATTAATTCAATTTCAATTTTGTTTTAAAGTTAATACATTTATCATTTGGGGTGACCAACCTCTAAATTCTGTATATGCATTTTTCTTTGCAATTTTACCTAACAGTTCTAATTTTAGAAACAATTTCCCCTCCTATATTATATACTTTATATACTTTTTATGAATATAGGTTTTTCTGAGCAGGCATTTGCTCTGATACATGAAAAATATGCTGCAAACCGTATTGCAACATTTGAGACACTGTCATTCTGGAATGATAATTAAACTTCAAATTGCAAATCAATGCAACATTTGAGAAGTTTACATTGGGCAGAAGTTCTTTGGAGCAGAATAAGACTGGGAAGAAAGAAAAAAAGGTATTTGAAATAAGTTTTGATTTATTCATTTTATCTTTGTAAACGCAAGGAACGAACTGTAGTGGTAACGACAGTAATGGATAGGGAAATTAGGATAACAGACAGTCAAGGGAAAAATAAAAGATGTCTTCAGGAATACCAAAAAGTCTATGTGATGTCTCTCCATCCATACAATTGAAGTTCTGCACCTTTTTTTTAGCAGGTGTTGCCATGCACATAAAAAAATAAAAGAGCTTTGATCGCATGGTTTGAGCTATCATTCTAATTTTTTTGGTCTCCTCTCTGCAAACAACCTTGGAAATATCTTTCTTCTTAGGCCACAACCAATGATGACCTGAAAAGTACATTTAGACCTCCAGCTCATGAAGGCTATGATCCAAGTTGTTCTCTGTTATTTCACTTTTGGTCTTATTTTCTCCAAGAAGCATGTTCCAGGCTAGAGCCCAAAGGCAGTCTATTTGTCGTATATTCAGCTGATGTTCTACAAGAACGTCCACTCCTGTGATAAATAAGCAATTTATCTTGTTAGTGGTTTATCCCCAAGTCTCCCTTTGGCAAAGCATGATGGTATTTGTGCCACTTTCAAAATGAGCAATTACAACTTTAATGAAATTAACTTGAAGATTTAAACCAATGGAAGTCTAAGCCCCTCACCCTCCTCCGTTTTAAAATACCTCATTCTCTTAATGACACGGTACTTCAGAGAGAGGATTTTGCTGCAGCAGCAATTTTCTTTCCCAGCAATGTTTCAACAGCAGCGGCCCCAGATTTCTTGGATCTGCAAATGCCAGGTGTCTGTAAAATAGCTCTTCTCTCGGGAGAAGAATGGAATGCAAAGAGAAGCATTCACTGTCTTGGCCAGAAGCCCAACCTGCAGTGGCTGTGGAAAATGTACTGCAGTGTCACAGCTCTGTTCCTCCTAATTAGTGTCAGTCTATCAATGAAAACACCAGCTAGACAGCAAGGATTCCAGTGATTCTAACAAATGGAGAAAGTGTTTGGGTTACCAAGGCAAAAGCTGGTGGCATGATGGGAGGGCTTAAAGTCACACTCCTGGCCTTCAGAATCAGATACAGTATGTTTGCAATCAAAGGTGATATATCTGCACGGATGTTGCTAAGTATAGCAGATAACCCAGAAGACGGTTGGGCAATCTTTTTGAAATTGTGGATCACTGAAAGCATCATGGTGGGTTCACTAAAGGAAGCAGTAGATGTAGCTAATTCCAAAAGCTAGTAAGAGTCTCCCGTTGGCCCTTTGCCTTCTGGCTGTGGCCACTGCCATACATGGCAAACATTCCATGCTTACAATGCTGCCTTTGCACTTTGACAAGGAACACCAGCACAGCTATGCCAGCGCCTCACCCAGAGTGTCACAAATGGCTCCATTAAAGAATCAGGTTGTTTCTAGGCCTCTCTTGTCTCACACTGTGTGATGTTTCTAACATTTGCCTAGCGATCAGTGGGATGTTTTTTGAGGGGCTATTTATTGTTCCCGTGCTCAGATGAACTCCAGAAAATTATTTTCAAGCTGGTCACCATTAGCTCATTCCAGAAGATAAATAGAAGGGACAACTTGAAACTCTCCGAGTGGCTGTTCTGTGGCAGGACTCTTTAGACACCTCTCTCTTTCTGACATCTTCTTTTCATCTGTTTCAAGCAACAGGCACCAGGAGAGAAGTCCTTATTATGGATCTGAACTGATCTTTGTAGGAGGTTTTTCCCCCCCAATTCGGTTAAGAACAGCATAATGTCAGGCCTGGAAGCTGTCTTGGGCCTTGGATCTTCAGGCCTGCCACATTTAGTGCTGTGGGAAACTGGGAGGGAGGATTGTAGGGAGCTGGGGAGATATATAGCCATAATAATATTCCTTTCTCCGAGAGTCAAGGTCGCTCTGCCCTGCACCTGTATAGGGGTGTGGCTGGGAGGCATCTCCAGTTGGGACGGTGCATTGATTGGACCATGTGATGGACATGTGGGTGCAGGGGAAGGGACTTGGACTTGCTTTTGGGTGGGGAAAACCTGGAAGCTTTCAGATTCGGGTTTTCCCAGATGTGCCAATATGACATCTCTAATAAAATGGAACTTTGAGGAATTGCTTGCCTCGGAGTCTTCTTTCGTTGGGGGTGTTACTTGGAACCCTGACACATAACTTTAAGCCCAAAGATGAATGCAAGTACAGGGCATAAATACCTATCACACTATTCGATTTCAGGCTAGGTAAAGTTATGTGGAAAAGGAGGAAGCAATGGACAATAATCTGTTTTGAGAAGAAAATACAAGGAAGTTCAATTTTTGTACTGTAGTGGGAAATTCTAAAGGGAAATTCCCAGAAAAAAAGACCTGATGCTCTGTAAAATTATCTAGAGCCGTGATGGCGAACCTATGGCATGCGTGCCACAGGTGGCACGCAGAGCCATATCTGAGGGCACGCGAGGCGTTGCCCTATGACAGCTCCAGCGCGCATGTGTGCACTAGCCAGCTGATTTTCGGCCTTCCGGAGGGCGGGGGGAGGCCCTTTTCGCCCTCCCCAGGCTTCAGGAAAGCCTCCGGAGCCTGGGGAAGGCGAAAAACAGCCCAACGGGCCTACCAGAAGTCCGGAGGCTTCAGTGAGGTCTGCACGCATGCGCGGGGGGGGGGCAGCACATGGGGGTTGTGCGTGCAT
Organism: Thermophis baileyi; assembly: GCA_003457575.1. Taxonomy (NCBI): domain Eukaryota; kingdom Metazoa; phylum Chordata; class Lepidosauria; order Squamata; family Dipsadidae; genus Thermophis; species Thermophis baileyi. Next base: position 1,879,821 of record QLTV01003121.1, read on the forward strand.
GCGTGGGGGGGAGGGCATTGCATTATGGGTGTGGGCACACGCATGCGTGCGATATTTGGCACCTGAGCAAACAAAGGTTCGCCATCACTGATCTAGAGAATCCATCTGAAAACCGCAGAAAGTCTTTTCATTGTGGCAGAAGAGAAGTGTGGAAAACAAAGTGCATATGATGTTAGTGGATGGTGTTGCATATAGAATCAGAGACAAAGACGCTCATCCTTTGGAGCAGGGCAAGCATCTGTGGAGAGAACAAGTGAGAATGGCAGTAGTTGGCATACTTCAGTAATGGTCACATCAATGCAGACACTGTTCACCTTAGCACACTCTCTTCTTTTTGAAAAGATTTAAGGATGGCTGGGCAGTTGTTGATTTCACGTTCATTTTATACATAGATTATTTATTTCTGCAATAAAATACGGCTTCCTTTGAAGGGAATTTATTTAGTGTGCAAAAGTAAGCAAGGTATATTTTATACCTCTACTCCGAATGAAATCTAACATTGCAGCTGCTTGATTTCTTTCTTTATTTTAAATCACACAATTGGAAAAAAGCCCACAAATTTTCTAAATTATCAGAAAAGCAGAAGCAAGAAAGGAATTGTAAGCAAGTGGAAAATCACGGTTAATTACACATTTCACAATGTAACTAATGCACATAGATATCTACAAGACTATTAAGAATTCTTTAATCTAAGATGATCTAGCTGCAATATTAATCCTAGATAAAGCACGTAGTCCAAACTATTAGTTTTCCCTACAACAGAAAAAAATAATTTCAATTAATAAGAAATATCCATCTTTGGATATCAAACTAATTGTCAACATGGGAAACTTCAGTATCTTCATCTGCTTACTATCTACTTCAACCATCCTCTGGTTATTTAGTTGAAGAGTGAGGAGCAGAGGTCCATCAAGTTTTTAAACTTTTAGTGCCACCCTAGTGGCCAGAGTCCACTTGGGTGAGATGGTTGACGGAGAATTTTGATAACTAAATAAATAAATATTCAAAAAGCTGGTTTTATAACTGCAATTATAACTCATGAGACTCCATCCTAGTTATTTCAGCTGTACTCATCATCATTTCTATATTCACTCTTCCCTTTAGTACAGGGGTGGGTTCTGGTTTTCTTCGCTGCTGGTTCGCTCAGTGTCGCTTCGCGTGCGCTTCATGCATGCACAGTGCTTTAAAAAAGCTTATGCACATGCGCATGCGCAGAAGTAAAAAACAAGATGGCGCCGCCTATGGCGCCGCCGAAAGAACCAGTTCGGGGGCATGGCAGGCCTGGGTTGCTGCCGGTTCTAGCGACCCAGGCCGCCAAGTTACTACCGGTTCTATAGAACCGGTCCGAACCGGGAGGAACCCACCTCTGCTTTAGTATGGGAAATGTTCAGCACAGAGAAAACAATAGAAACTATGGTCATACCTTGATATTCAACTGTTTTAAAACTCATCAAATTTGATACTTGATGCACTTTGACATGAAAATTTTGTCCAGGTACTTGTCATTTGTTTGGTACTTGATGTACAAGCTAGAACTTGTTGGTGTCAGTTGCCTTGTGACTTTCTACCCTTTCCAGCCAAAACAAAGGGCCATCCATTAATCACAGGGTATCTCTTGCCCTGTGCATATCCCCTGGCAGTCTTAGCTTCTATGGTCATTTTGTGTATTTTGGGGCATTTTTTTCTCATCATGGGTCTTTAGTTTGGGAACACATTAAATTTATTTACATTATTCCTTATAGGAAAATTTTGTTTGGTACTCATCGTTTTTTATTCTCGTTGCGCCTCCTGGAACCAATTAATGATGACTACCATTGTATTGGAACCTGAGTTCAATTGCCACCTATGGTCAACTCCCAATGGCAATATCTCTAGCCCTAGATTAATTTGGTCTATCAATCTGGATCTTCCTGAAGAAGGAATACAATTGAATTTCCTATTGACCTTTCCTTTCCTGTCTTTCTCCTGGACAGACTTATGCCTGGAACTTTATGACTGTATTAAGAAAGTCATTCCATCTTACAGTATATCAGACATTTAGGATAAATAAACTGGGAAGTTGGTACCATCAGATTGTAACTATGTGATATTGCATTAAGTGCTTTTATCATTTTACTGTGAATGCTTAATTGCACTTTTATTGATGTATGTGAACTGCTGAGAATCTATTCTGCACCGGAATGCCAATCCAATAAATAAATTGATTGATATTTGCCATCGTTGTTTTTGGCCCCTATTGAACACATAGAATAGGTTTTCTCCATGATGATTTATCCCTAATCTGTTATTTTAAAGTCTCCCTATGATGCACTCATCACTGCTGTATCTGAGTTCATCCTCTGTCATTCTCTTCTCTATCCTTCCATCATTCCTAGCATTAGAGCCTTCTCCATTAGTTGGGTCTTCAAATAATGTGTCCAAAGTTTGAGCTCGATCACAGAGAAGACAGTGTAAACCTGTTCTCCAAATTTCCGGTGAAATTTACTTACCTTCCCTACCGGTTCGGAAGTGCGCGCGCCGCGCATGTGCCGTCGTCACATCTGATTTTTGACCCTCTGAGCATGCGCAGAAGGCTTTGCGCATGCACAGAGGGTTAACCAGGAAGTAATGGTGTCCGGGTGGGCGGAGCCTCGCGCTGCCACCGCTACTGGTTCACCGAACCACCCGCCACCGCCGCTACCAGCACGCGCTCTCCGGACAGAACCAGCAGGATTTCACCACTGACCTGAGGGCAGGACAAAAAGTAATGGGTGGAAGATCATTAAAGAGAGATCCAACCTAGGAGAAATTTCTTGCACAGTGAGAACAATTAATGAGTGAAATGTCTTACCTCTGGAAGTGGTAGGTGCTCCAAATTGCAGATGGAGGTTTTCAAGAAGAGACTAGAAAGCCAGAATGTTATAGGGTCTCCTGCTCAAGCAAGGGGTTGGACTAGAGTACTCCCAAGATCCCTTTCAACCCTATTATCCTATGTTATATTTGTGCCTCAAATGAGAATCCTGAGTTGATTTATTTGGGGATCTATCAGTTTATTTTCTTGGCTATCCATGGTATTTTCAGGAACACCAAAATTCAAAAATGACAGTAATCTTCATATCCTGCTACTTTAAAATCCAACTTTTGCTTCCAAACATGGTCACAGAGAATAGCACGACTTACACAATTCTGATCTTTGCAGGTATAGACATATCACATTACTTAAATAAATAAAACCTTTTCACTTTCCATTTTTTAAATCTGCATTAGAATGACACTAATAATGATTCCAAACTCTTGACTCAGCAAAGTTTTAATTAGTAATTATAGATGTAGGAATTAAGGATGAATGTTTATTTTGTTACTTGAAAAAAAAATGGTGAAAAATCATACATTCTTTTCATGAATGGAAGTTTTTCAAATTTTCACAATTCTCGGCGAGTCCAGCCCTGAAACTTTATAAATTCTAACCTTAACCAATTAAGATAGTTAAAGTTATTATAATGTTAGGTTCTTAGGGGAAAAAAGGGATGTCCTTTATTACTTATATTGATTTCCAACTGCATTCAATTTTCAGGCTAGTTTCATGAAAGTTATTAGCCTAATATATCTGATCTCATCCCATTGACCTCAGTATTGGAAGAACAATTAAAGATGCCTTTAAAGTTTCAGATGTCAAAAAAAAATAGGCATATTTGGCAAGTTTTATTAATTTCTGGTGGATTGTGCTTTGAGGCAGTGGCTGCATTTTGTCAAATTATAAAAATGATTTGATCCACAATTATTAGCCCATATTAAGGGCAATTATCAATTCCCCCATCAGCTTAAATATTTTAAATTGTCTTCTGGCTGCTCAGATCATCAACACTCAATGCCGAAAGTCAGCAACTTTGCCTACAATTAAGAATGATTGATAAAATTACTTGAGATTTCCAGAATGAACAAGCTTACATAGAAGATCCACTGTTGAAAAAGATTAAGACTGTCAGCAGAGAGAATACAGAAACGAACCCAGTTTAAATCTCATTGAACATATATTATAACTTCAAAATATGGAGGCAAAGACATTGCTGTAATATTTATTAGAATAATGAACAAGAGACACTATCTGGTGCTGATGGTTTTAACTCGTGTGTAGCTAGACAAATCTTTACAATGCAGAGTCCCAGCAATCTGTATAAAAGCAGTTTTAGTATATCACATCAAGTGTTTCTCTTTGAAAAGTATCTATTATCATTGGCTAGTTAATTTTTTTCAAATGAGGAACAAGTTCTTTAGTCACATATGATTGTAGGAGAAGATGTCTGTAGATGTCTCAGTCATCCAGGTCATGGTTGTCCCAAAGATGCTTTTTCAGGAGGCAACTGAACTTTCTTGTTTTTTCTTTTGAAGATTTTTCGCTTCTCATCCAAGAAGCTTCTTCAGCTCTGACAGGATAGTGGGGAATGGAAGGATTTATATTCCTTGCAGACAGCTGGTCATTTGCATCCTTTTAGAGGGTCGTTGAAGCACTTGGAGGTTTATCTGTGTCCTCAGGATCACCTGAGTAGTGCTCCTGGTTCCTATAGTCTGCAATTTTTCCTCTAGAAATCCATTCCTACTCCCACACCATTCAAAGGTGGTATAGCTAAACATCTGTAGCAGTGGTGAAATCTAAAAAAATTCCCTACCGGTTCTGTGGGTGTGGCTTGGTGGGCGTGGCTTGGTGGTCATGTGACCGGGTGGGCATGGCCAACTTGTAAAATGTGGTGAAACTCACTTAATAATGCTCTTGCTTAGCAACCAAAATTTTGGGCTCAATTGTGATCATAAGTTCTCTTTCTTTTTTTTTCTTTCTTTCTTTCTTTCTTTCTTTCTTTCTTTCTTTCTTTCTTTCTTTCTTTCTTTCTTTCTTTCTTTCTCTTTCTTTCTCTCTTTCTCTTGGTGGCAGGAAAAGGAAGAAAGTGCTCTGGTAGGCCGGCCGGCCTGGCAGTGACCCATCCCCTGTCATGGGCTGGATGTGGGGAGCGGGACCCGAGGCGGAGGGCAGCTTCCGTCAGGTACAGTCCGGTGGAAAGAGCAGCCCCTCCCGGCGCCTTCAGGGGCACCGGGGAGCCCTTGGCCATCCGTGGCGAGGACATGCCGGCGCTGCCGCCGCACTCGCCCATCACGGGCATCCAAAGAGTGGAGGAGGAGACATCCAGCCACCGCAGGTGGTTTCTGAGACTTCAGTGCCCGCCCGGACAAGACCAGTGATGGATGCTCAACCAGCGAGCGTGGGGCGCCTGATGCCCCCCTCCTTCCCCATCACCGCGGCCAAGCCTAGCGCCAGGTGGGAGACTCCCCAACCAACCCTCTCCATGGCTGGGCATCCGCCTCCCTCCCCCATGAGTGAGGAAGGGAAAAAAGTTGGGAGCCATTTCTTCTTGGGGGAGGAGGAGCCACCGAAGTCGGAAAGCGACTGAAGGGAGCCAAAGAAAACAACCGGCAGACGATTCAAAGCCGATTCCGCCCCAGATTGGCATCCCTGCGGGGGTCGGCTGGCTGTCAATCATTCTCCCCTCCCAGCCACTCACTCACCCACCCATCCACCTTGCGGCAGAGCAGTGGGCAGGCTGGAACTCCCGTGCGCTCGCGGGAGAGAAGGATGAGGGCAAAAGGAAAAGAAAGGAGGTGGGGATTCCCCGAAGCTATCCACATGTGGCTCTCTGGACAGAGTGGAAATGGGACACATAGGCGCACACGTCCCACACTGACCCGCGCTCAAACAAAGCTCACCGGGCGGCTCAGCGCAGCGTGGCCCCTGCAGCGCGCCCCGGCAAAGCAAGTGAGCGAACGAATGGGTGGGCGCTCTGTCATTGTTCGCTCCCCTTCGGCCCCCCTTGCAGCCCTTCGCTGCTGCTGCTGCACAGGGCTGGGGGGATGTTAGGTCACCCCAATGTGGGGAGAAAGAAGGGGGGCTGGGGGGCTGGGGGAGAGTGCTAGATCCTCTGCCCCAGGAGGATGGCACACTGGCGGGTCAAAGCAAGGGTCACTGCCCGGCTGAGCAAGGGCAACTGCCCGAAGCAATGCTGACAGGCAAGGGGGAAGCCTCTTTCGGGCTCGGCTCTGCCCCGCTCCCGGTTTCGTCCTCTGAGGCTTCCCACAGGAGCGCCGGTTAGTGGTTAGAGGACAAGCGGGCAAGGTTGGATAGGGAAGCGGTGCAAGGCACCCGGGGAGGAGGCGAGGCTTGAAGGGGAGGGCAAAAGACAAAGCAGCCTCGGCTGCCACCGTGCTTACCTCGGCCCGCCAGGCACAGCAGCAAAATCCCCGCCGCGGCTGCCAAAGGCGAGTGCCTGCAGCTCCGCACCAACCGCATCCTGCCGCGCTCCCTGAGACTGCATGTGCAGCCCCAGGACATCCACTTGCCATCCCAGAGCACCGCCACTGCCGCCCCTCTCAGGCCCAGAGCAGCAGCAACTGTGTCTCCACCAAGAGCTGCCCGCCCACCCACTGGCTGGGCTGGGCTGGCTGAACACTGACCTCGGAAGGCAAGCAGGTGTGGGGGACCGCCGGGAAGGCTGCTAGCTCCCTTCCCCATGGCTGGCCAGCCCCGACATGCTTGCCTGCCTTCCATGCGGCCTTCCGCTTGCCTGCCTTTGCAAGCTGGCCACGGGGACACCAGGAAGGCCGCGTGAAAGGCAGGGAAGCATGTCGGGGCCACGGGGAATGGAGTAGGGAAGGCAGGCTGGGATGGGGGGGGCAGGGGCAGCTAGGTAAGCCACGACTTCGCGGCTTACCTGGCAGGCAGATCAGGGGCGCAGCACTTCAGGCAGGCAAGCTGCAGAGCAGAGACTGGGCGGGCAGGGTGAGCGAGCAGCGACCCGGGGACCGATTTGGGGGCGTGACCAGCCAGCCGTCGCTACTGGTTCAGCGAACCAGGCCACATGTCCGCTACCGGTTCTCCCGAGCCAGTCCGAACTGGTAGCATTTCACCCCTGGTCTGTAGAGATTCTCAGTCATCCAGGTCATGTTGTCCCAAAGCTGTAGGACACGATCCATTGCAAAAACATAACACTGAGCTGCTAGATCCCTTCTGTGCTCCTCCATCCTTTTTTCAATCCTGCCAACCAGGATGCCTGATATGTTACTCTGCAATCTGTGAAGATTCCTACTGGCATAGATGGTAAATGCACTACCCTTGTTTTTGAGAGTAGAGATGCCCCCAGCTTCCTCATCTTCCTCAAGAACCTGGATGAGGCAGAATAGGAGATCTCTAAGCTTTTACACAAGTGGCTCCATCTGTCCCTTTAACCACAGTGACCAGGCCCATGTACTGCCATTATGAATGCATGGTGCTAGTGCAAATCCAACAGCAGAATAAAAATGGATACCCTATTTTTATTTGGATAATTACACATTTGACTACTTGGGGAATAAAGTAGCTGAATCAAGTTAAAGGAAGCCTAAATCAAGGTACAAGAGCTTGCAATGATTAATTGACAGGCAAGAAAAGAAACAGAGGCACTGAAAACATGAGCAGAGGTCAACCTACACAACTGAGAAAAGCAGCACTGAAAAGAAACATGCCTGATCCTTCCATTCTTTCCCTACCAACTTTCCCTTCTAAGTTCCATTTCTTCTGGGGGTTTTGAATGGAGGGCCTGAATTTCAGGAATGGTCACCAAACTTCTTATTCTCAGAACCAACAGCCAATTTTGATGTATTTTTTGTGATTCATTGAGAAAACTAATGGAGTGCAGTTATACATACTGTAAATGCATATGGTACTAACATGGATCTAATGTACACTTCTTCACATATCAGCATCACCATGTGCAGCTGCTCAATGGATTCCTTGCTTAGCCACTGCTAGTAGCATCATTGGGATGATGATGCTATGATGACTTACTATTTGGAAAAAAAATACTGCTGGATATGGGGAGAAATGCTTTAAGATAGGGGTGTCAAACTCAAGGCCCGCGGGCCGGACTCGGCCTGTAGGGTGCTTAGATCTGGCCCGTGGGGCCACCCTAGAAACAGTGAAGGACCGGCCTGCGGTACCTCTGCCAGCGAAAACAGAGCGTGCAGCCCTCACAAGCCCCATTTTTTCTGGCAGAGGGTTGCAGGAGGCCGTCGCAGCCGAAAACAGAGCTCGGGAGCCCGTTTTCGCTGTCAGAGCACTCGGGCCGCCACAGGTGCCCCCAACATGAGTGATGTCAAGCTGGCCACGCCCACCCTGGCCATCCCCCCCCGGCTTCCAAGGTCAAACACAACCCTCAATAAAATCGAGTTTGACACCCCTGCTTTAAGAACTCTTCAAGGTCCCTGTTGCAACTACTACACCAAATGTTGTTGTTTTTTTAATGGTTCTACCTATGCTGCACTAAGCCCTTTTTATTAGGGAATCTGTTTCCACAAGTAGTTTCAGAAATGGCATAGAGATCACTTTCATGAAGGGAAAACATATCTCATGAGAATACACAGAAGCTTCTGAGTACATCTCAAATATCTTTTTGGAACCCAGCCCATGTCTTTGAAGGAAAATTGGTATATCTGTGTGACAATTGCAGCTGCCCTTTGATTTTTTTCCCCCCTGTAAAAATGCTCTCGTAGAATCTATTTTTAAATCAGGCTAGGCAATTAAATAGCAAGTGGAGGTAAATTGGTAAATCTATGAATAAGATAAGAATAAAACTGCTACTATTTGCAGAGATGGTGAAAGCTCACCCTGACTTGAAAGTGGTTACAAGTGATGATTTGACCTTCAAGTCTTCTTTGAAAAGCCTGCTTGCTTAGAGTTCCTGTCTATCTAATGAAGTGGTCTTTCTTCCTTCATTATCTTTCAACTAAGAAATATTGCCATCTTAAGCTACTTCTAGGCAACAGCATTTAAAGTAATTAAACTTATCTCCATGTGGCTCATTAGTTATACTGTAGTCAGTGTAACTTCATTCAGAAAAGGAAAACTCAAACTCAATTTTGGAAGTATTCCAACTACCTCAGGGGTGGGTTCTAACTTACCTCGCTGCCAGTTCGTTTCCTCCCGCGCCGCGTGGCCACGCCTCGTGGGCGGGTGCGCACTTTGCGCATGCGCACATGCGCAGTCTAAAAATTTTTTTAAAATGCAAAAAAAAAAGCGCCAAAAAACAAGATGGCGACGCATGCGCAGTGCCGGAAACTTGGCTTCGGCGCATGCGCAGAAGAAAAAAAAAATTAAAAATTCAATTTTTTTTAAAAAGAAAAGATGGCGGTGCCCACGGACCGGCACCGACCGGACCGGATCGGTGATGTCATCGTGATGTCACCAGTGGGTCGCTACCGGTTTGGGAGAACCGATCCGAACAGGGAGGAACCCACCTCTGAACTATAATGTGTTTAACAAGATAGGGCATCTCTGTAGGATTGACTCTGTGACTTAATGAAATTCGCCTAACTAGGCATATTCAGAAGAGCGGTTCAGGTTAGTATGTGTTAAGAAATAAGGAACAATAAGTGCTCAGACTAAAAATGTGTGGCCATGAACTGAACGTATTAAGAAGCTTCTTAATATAATATTTTTGGTTTACCTCCAGGGCATATTTTTTTTCAGCAAACTAATTTAAATATGGAAAAGAATTTTAACTGTTACTGTTTTAGTAGTTGTTTTAGTATCTAGTTGAGAGTGAAAAACTTGCTTATCACTTGATGACTGATAGTAATTATAGGGAGCTGAATGTGGTCCCATTAGTCAAAACTAATTTTTTAGGATTTATCCATCTCTTCCTAACTCCTTCTTTTAAATAAATTCTTAGAATTATCCTTCTGAAACTGCAGTGTGAATCAATGCTGGCATCACTACAAATCACATTTAATCTTATATTTCTTGGCCATTTCTTTAGTTCTCTTCTCTGCATATTAATAGTTTATGTCATCATTGAAATATAAGAGCTTTCTAAGACCTAAATCTCTGCAATCATTTTTTTCCAAAAATCCTCCCCAAAAATTCCCATCTTGGCAATATTCAGGTTTTACTGAATAACATATTCTGATTGTAATGATACTATTTTCCCCCTATTCTTCCTCTCCTTTTATTGAGCTCATTATTAGCTTCCCTTTTATTCCCTGACATTGATTTTGATTCACTGTGTTGATTTCTATTATTTTGTTTCACACTGGGTGTGTTGTTCTCATGTTAAATGGAGCCTCATGCTGTCATGAATATGATGTCAAGAAAACAGATTCCCAAGGCCAAATATGAGCGTTAATTTAAATTATAAATTAATAAGATGGAGGACAATGAGAATAAAGATCCTGTGGAGAATGGTTGGGATGATGGACAATGCAATGTTTGATTTTTACATTGGTGCTGCTGCTCCAGATGAGGAGGGAACAGCAGATAAGGCTTTCGGACTGATCATCATGGGAACTACTATTAAACCAACTATAAATTCTTCTAAAGACCTATACTTCCTTAGTAATCATAGAGAAAAAAATCCATAGGACGATTGAATGAGCTTTGACAGTTCATTATCAGTGCACCATACACCATACACAACATTTCATAATGGTAAGTTTCTGTCTCTAAGCACTAATGGCTGATTTTCTAATTTTACAGCTGGTGGCAGATAAACCCTCTTGAATGCAGCTGTGATAAGTATATAGCAGTCCTCTACTTCCTCATCATAAATAATTTAAAAATGGTAAGGACAATTATGACACACACTTGTACTTTTTCATATCCTGGAAGCAAGCAGGAAGGAAACATGCTGAATTTACTTTTCACTACAAGTGAAAATGCAAAATTTGCCCCATTCCTGGCAGTGGGAAGGTAAGGAAACTTAGCAACAGGAAGCTAGTGGTATGCAGGGTCATCTCTAAAGAGGAAGTTTCAATCTATATTTTAAACTTCTTAACTGATAATTAAGCAGCAGTCCTACATTCATATTCTGGGTTGTTAGGCAATGTGACCTCAGCATTGCCCATTCACTTACTGCTCTCTTCCAATAACCACGCAGAGGCCAATGAGAGAGGCAATGAAGAACAGTTTGTTCTATTTGCTTGTTCAACAGAAGGGGAAAGAAATGCTGAAATCTCCAGTGGTCTATGGTACATAGTAGTTCTAAAAGACCATTAAATGACAGCCAACGCTTAAAAGAGTAGCTCACCATTTGTATATTCTTCGTAAGTATATGCAAAGATGATAAAAGAGATATACACTCTTGATATGTATGACATTCTATCACTCTGAAGTCATCAAGTTATCATTATAAACACCCTGTGAAAGGCTCTATCTCAATGGCAGCCAAGTCAGCTTAATTAGAATCCAAGGTTTGAAAGATGATTTCTATGGATATTTACTATAATATGAAAGGAGCAGTGAGGCATAAAACAACAAAAATTAGCATACAGAAGGTTCCTTTCTGAAACTTCACATAGAGACATAATTGGCTGTCATATTGCATTATTTTTTATAGAAGAAGTGAGTCTCCAGGTATGTTTGTGTATGTGGGCAAAGCAATTTATTAGAAAACTGCAACATGAGATAGGAAGAGCATGCTGAAGGAGGAAAAAAAATGCAACGTGGTCATAAAATCTGCAAGGAAAAGCAGAAAATGAAGCGCCATTTTTATCACTAGAAGGTAATGACCACAATTAGCTATGATTCGGTTGTTGGAAAGGTGGTCAGAAATTAGATAGCACTAACAAGGCATAAATGATGTCCATAAGGATTAGGAGAAAAGAAAGAGTGCAAGTGTCAGTTCAGGAAAAGTGCCATATATTTTAAAATCTCAAAGTCTTGGCCACTGAAGAACTTTAGAACTTGGATGATAATGAAAATGGGACTGTCTCCAGAAGGGCAGAAAGCAGGAAGGAACAGAACAGAGCAAAATCTAGCAAATAAACTTTTGCATAAGTTTAAAAAAAAATATCAGCACATTCAGCAACCTCAAAACGAAGGTTAAAACAGATTAAGAATTTCCTCTGGACTAGTCATTTGAAATCAGTGAGAGTTAAAGCAGACTTGACATTATTCCCCCAGTAGCTTGGACACATTAAAAAAAAATTCAGTGCATCTGATCAGGATATTTGTGTGTCTGTGTGTGCATGTACACACATATGCTTATGTGTGTGTGTGTGTGTTTGTCATAATGGGTACAGTGGAGTGCCACAGTAATATTTACCAATTGAATATTACTGAGACTGATTTCGTACCTGGGAATAATTATATATCTGTTTTGATTCTGGTACATCCTATTTCATGACAATTTGGCAAAACCATGTAATGGTGGTAGGAAGTGCGATGACACTTCCCACCATAATTTTGGAAAGTGTTGCAAAAGCAGCTGATTGTACACTAAATACCAATCAACATTGGCTGCCTAAAAGGCAAATACAATTTTAGAGATTAACAGCAGAAGGATAGCTTCAGAAATACTGGGAAGTATAACTATCTACTTTATTCTGTGTTGCTGAAATCCCACCCAATGTATGGGAAGCACATTAAGAAGACAAAGTGGGATGGAGCCAAAAAAGGGGCAAAGAGGATGATATTAGAAATTAAGTCATAAGACTTAATTTCTAATATCATCCTCTTTGCCCCTTTGTCAGGATTGGATGAGTTGGAGCTGTTTACTCAGGTGTCTGTAGGGACCAGGTGATATATTGTAATATAACAATGTAAACCTCATGACTTACTTCTGGTGTTTAATATCAAGACCAAGATTTCAAAAACTAATAATAGTATTCAGGGAATATGTAAAGAAACAGCCAAGATAGCTATTTTTAAAGAGATGATACATAGAATAGGTCTTCATACTGTTGACATCCTGAATAATCTTCTGCAGAGGCTACTCTTCATCTGGTTAATCCTAGTAGACATCCATAAATAACTTCATTATGTATTTACAGGAATGAAAATTCTGCAATGCCCCACAGACACACTCCTGGCTCCCATACTGTTCCAAACAGCTTAGGACATTTTTTCTCAACCTTGGCAACTTTAAGATGCATGGACTTCAATTTATTTATTTTATTATTTTATTTTATTTTATTTTATTTTATTTTATTTTATTATTTTATTTTATTTTATTATTTTATTTTATTTTATTTTATTATTTTATTTTATTATTTTATTTTATTTTATTTTAGTTTGTTTTGTCAAAAGTATATATCATGACA
>QLTV01003121.1:1899969-1919778 GCA_003457575.1 Thermophis baileyi
TATTGGAACACTGCTATCATGTCTCCCCTGGTCCTTCTCTTCACTAGACTAGCCATGCCCAGTTCCTGTAACCGTTCTTCATATGTTTTAGTCTTCAGTCCCCTAATCATCCTGGTTGCTCTTCTCTGCACTCTTTCTAGAGTCTCAACATCTTTTTTATAGTGTGGTGACCAAAACTGGATGCAGTATTCTAGGTGTGGTCTTACTAAGGCTTTATAGAGTGATATTAGTACCTCACTTGATCTTGATTGTATCCCTCTGTTAATGCAACTTAGGATTGCACTGGACTTTGGACTTGCTTCTTTTGAGGCTTCCTTGAACATAATTTGGGACAATTCAAATATCCCAATGTGCAGGTATCATACCCAAGGGAGATTCCTTGCAAACTTCTGTATTCTGTCTGCTTATAGTCTCTCCTTCCTTTTCTACAGGTGTTCAAAGACAGCATTCAATCTTCCATCCACTCATGATTACTCTTCTGTTATATGTCCTTTCTTTATGTTGACAGAGTATACAGTGACAAAGCAGAAAAAATAAAAGAATGGTTACTCATAATCTAAACCACACAGGAATCCTGATATTTCTCTGTGTTTAGGGTTCCCTTTGTAGTGCTCTTTATTTAGTGTACTTAACAAAACTGTTTTGAAATCACTTCTGCACCTTTGTGTGAGTCATAAAACAGACTGAGAACATGATGCCACAGCAGCCAAAGGCTATCTGGCCTCAAGTATTAAGTCTTCTTAGAGTCATAGAGTTTACTCCATTTCTTTCTCAAAACAAGCAAAACTACTCCAATGATGGAATAAAAAGAATTTCATTGAAACCTAAGACAGAACTTTTAAAACACAAATGTAAAGTCCACTTTGTTATGCCCTTTAATTCCAACAATATTCATGTGCAACTTTAAAGTCTATGCCCATTTAATAAATACATTTAACTACATTTACCAATATTTTTAGGCTTTTTCTATGAATCTGCTCTCTTGAGGCAGTTTTCATACCACTTCTCGTTCATTAATTTAAAAAAAAAACAATAAGATTGATGATAACGAGAAGCAAATATCTATATAAAGTAATATAAAAAGATGAGAAGTGAAACGTCTTCAAAGAAAAAACCAGAAAGTCCAGTTGCCTCTTGAAAAAAGCACTTTTGGGACAATCATGACCTGGATGACTGAGAATCTTCATAGACATAAAAGTATTGCAATATAGACGAGATTTAACAACCAGTCAAGGAAATATATAATATCCAATATGGGTAGTGACTAATTGCAGAGATAAGGGGTCACTGCAAAAAAAAAAAATCTATAAGTTTTGTACTCACCAATTGCAATAATCAGTAATGGAAGATTGAGGTCCTTCACTGTTGCGTTAAAAAAATAGGTGGGTGACAGAGGTGGGTTCCTCCCGGTTCGGACCGGTATATAGAACTGGTAGTAACTTGGCGGGCTGGGTTGCTAGAACCGGAAGCGACCCAGGCCTGCCACGCCCCTGAACCGGTTCTTTTGGTGCCGCCGTAGGCACTGCCATTTTGTTTTTTGCTTCTGTGCATGCGCAGAAGCTTTTTTTAAGCACTGTGCATGCGCGAAGCGCGTGCCCGCGCGGCGCGACACTGAGCGAACCAGTGGCGAAGAAAACCAGAACCCACCCCTGGTGGGTGATGATGGTGAATGCAGATCACCAGTTGATTTCAGCCTAAACTGTTGAAGTTTTCAGGATCAAAATCATCCCTTTAATAAGGTGATAATGGCACTGTCAGTAAAGGAAGATCAGTTATCACAAACAACTGTAGAGTTACTGTGCAGACACAAGTTTTATTTACTGATTTATTTAATTTGTATCTCACTCACTAACCAAGTGACTCTAGACAGCTAGCAAGACAACACAAGATGAAAAGAGGACAATGAAATAATAAAACACCAAATGCAGACCTCACATACTATCCTAGTCCAAGTGTCTCTAGGCGAAGAACTAGGCCTCCATGGCATTCTTAGGCTGAGGACCATCTGAACATTGTGGGTGGGGAGGAATTCTGTTCTTTAAGGCAGGCTCTGCGACATGCAAGGCATGCCTGATGGGTCCCATAAGGTGACATTGTACATTCTGTGGCATCTTGTAGGATGGTCAGATATTATTGGAGAAGGTGATCCCACTACTATCAAAACCCTGCATTCTGTAAAGATTTAGACATAACCATCCCACATCTTCAATTGTACCCAGAAGACTACTGGTAACCAGTATGCAGTGGGCCTGTCAAGCACCAGGGAAATCAGGAGATCCAAGCAGTTCGAATGGGTAAAAAGATTTATTGCAAGCTTAAGCTGTTTACAAGAATCTGAACTACTAACAGCCAAAGAAAATTGGTGGTAGATAAGGGTAAAAGGAATTCAAGGTGGGCTGGACTTAGATTTCTTGTGGCCACAAAGGGATTCATGACTGATGATGCATTTGACCCCTCCCTCGGACTCAGCCTGGTCAACTCTTACAGGCCTTTGCTGCCAAAGCAGCAGAGTGCAAATCATGCCTGTAGGTACATTTGTGCATGTAAATGTAGAAGCAGGTGTATAAAAACCAGATATTATTTCAATGAAAATTCTATGCATTGTGCCTTGGTAAAAGATGGTGATGTAGGATGTTGCCTGCTTCTGGCCTACTTCCCTTCTGTTTCTCTATCTTTAATGTGGATTTAGACTGGACAGCACTTCAAACAAATAGTGTCTTCAGACAGAGGACTATCCCATGATAACCAGAGAAAATAGAGAACTTTCCTTCAGAAAATAAATTAATTCATCACCCTAAAGCAGCCTTCTATACTGAGCTTTAAGAAGCAGTTGCAACCAGGTGCATGTTTGTTAGTGGCTTTACTTAATGTGATAGTCTTTTTTTCCTCTCAGAATGATGTCTGATTATTTGTTAATTCAGCTCTACCTAAATTTAAGTGCCTGGGGCCATCAGATGCAGTTGTAGCTCATGTGCCTTTTAAAGGCCAAATAGCTTTATTATTTTAGCTCCCCGTTTGTCATTTAACAAGATGGGGATGATATGGCCAATTGCCACTGGTGAAAGGGGAAGACAGGAGAAAATGCAAGGGAAAAGAAAGCAGCTGGCAATGGAAATTTTTAAAAAGAGAACAGAGCCACACAATGGTGAGTTGATAATAGGAAACAATGGATATTTGTATGATGTGTTTGGAAAGCTGGGGTTTTTTTCCCCCACTGGTATTTTTCTATCTTTCCCCTTCCCAAAGCACTTGGCTCTTGTCCTAACCAAAAATAAATAAATAAATCACAAACAGCAGTCCTTTAAATGTTCCAGCCTAATTGTTGAATACAACTGTACAGTGGGAATCTGGGGTGTGTGTGTGTGAGAATGTGAATATGGTTTATGGATTCTAGGGGCACTTCCGCAAACTTTATATATAGATCAGCTTCTAGTCTCCCATCATGTGCAGCATTCTTCATGATGTCTTCATGATTGTCCTCCTTCTAGGCTAGGCCCTCCTTAAAATCCCACCCTCTCTCTCTCCAGCTGGCCAAAGAAAGAGCATGAAAAGAGTAACTAGCTACCTTGAATCATTCCTTGGCTTTTTATTTTGAAGGGAACAAAAAAAAAATGTATCCATGTAAGGATGTGACAAATGTGGGCCTTAAGTGGGTTGGGAATATCAGTGGGTGGAGAGAGGTGATGTGGGGAATTGGTTTCAAGAAGAAGGGATTTCAAGGACGAGGGAGATTGGACAAGGTGTGAGTTCCCAATGAACACCTCCTTCTCCCCTACAGTTCAGACACCAGGTTGCAAAAATGTTTCCTCTGGAGCAACAGGTGAGCTACAAGTTACCTGGTTCAGCTAGTGATGACTTGGGTACACTTTATGTCAGGGGTGGGCTGCTACGGGTTCGCCTGGGTTCGGGAGAACCCGTACCTAACGTTATGGCTGGTTCGGAGAACCTCCAAATCCCGGATGCGAGATAAGTGCAGGGCCCACGTGGAGGCTTGGGGAGGGGGGAAAACGGGCCTCCCGGAAATTCCGGAAGGCTGGAAACGGGCCCATTTCCGGCCTCCGGAGCCTGGGGAAGGCAAAAACGCCCCCCCCCGCCGTGGTGCAGGAGGCTGACTAGGCCACACCCACCATGGCCACGGCCACCCAGCAGAGAACCCGTTGCTGAAATTTTTGAATCCCACCCCTGCTTTATGTATAGAAGAGACACTGGAGCTAGAGTTTCCCAGGGCAGGAATGCTGAATATGTCAATATGCACTAAAAGTAAATAACACAAAGTAGGATTTCCATTAAGTTGTGGGAAGTGCAGAGAAAAAGGCACTGGATTTTAATTTAAGAAGTATAGGATTAAGATGGAACTTTATTATTAGGCAGCTTTACTTTGTTAGTGGGCAATTTATTGTCACAGTGGTCTCTGCCTTAGTGTGTGATAAATATTTGCTATTTTAAGTGACTTGTTTGAGTCAGGAAAGGACAGGACTCTGACACTTGGTGCCATGAGGGCATGGCGGCATAGATTTAATCTTGAACATGGAAGTGGTCTCAACTCAGTCAGTTATTCTGACTGTTGCTGTGCTGAAAAAAAGTATCACCAACTTTCCTTAAAGCACTTGAAAGACATTATTTTATTCCCACAAGTGGAGTGAAAATATTCACTCCAAGAAAAGAAAAGAATGGAGTTACTCTAGTAAGTTCTGGCCAAGCTGGTCTTTCTGACTTCTTCTCTGTTCCCATAAAACTTCTGCCCCAGCTTGTCTGATAACTTATCATGTTGCCATCTCTTCTCCCATCATGGTCACCTCTGTACCAGAGCTCAGTTTCTCATCCTACTTTAGATCTGTCCTTACGCCAGAAAGATCTAATCAAGTGCCTTTATTGGGTGTATCTTTATTACATCCTGGGGACCAGTTCAGTTTTGTAATATTTCCTTCAAATCTCCTTAACAAATGGATCTAAAATATAATAGAGAACTAGCCATGCATGCAAGAGTTGGCACCATGAGTGAGAGATAGCAATAGCACTTAAACTATATACCACTTCATAGTGCTTTACAGTCCTCTCTAAGCGATTTACAGAGTCTGCATATTGCCCCAACAATCTGGGTCCTCATTTTACCAACCTTGGAAGGATGGAAGGTTAAGTCAACCTTGAACCTGTGAGAATCAAACTGTTGGCAGTTGGCAGAATTAGCCTGTAATACTACATTCTAACCACTGCGCCACCAGGCTCTTATGTCCATTAAACCAGGAATTAGATGCTGTATTGTGCAACAAGAACATTTTAAAAGAGGGGGCTGGATTTTCATTGCTTTCTAATTGAAACATGTCACATCAAACCTAACTACTAAATCAGCACCAGTTTGTCCATATATAGGTTAGGATAACCCAGGTAAGAAGTCTGGTTCTCCCCATGGACTAGCTAGCATGGACAAAACACAAAAGTATTAAAGAATATATAGAATATCTTTACTCTGGTAGGCAGAATAAAACTATTATCTTAGCCAATTTTGAGTGCAGAGAAGATTTCAGATTCTTAAATGTATTGGGTTTGTGTTTTTACTGCCAAGGAATGCAGAATGTTCTACTTCAGGTGTTAAAATCTCTTGACTGGTCTTGAGGATAAGAAGCCTGATATGACCAAGTGATCCTAAGATGTTGCAACCATTGTAAATGTTGCCAAGTAGCTGAATTGAGATCATATGACTGTGCGGGATGGTGTAAGGGTTGTAACTTTGAGGATGGGTCGTGTAACATTTTTTTCAGTGCTGTCATAACATCAAACTATCATTAAATAATCATAAGTTGAGGACTACCTCCATTAATTTCAATATTTTTTTAAAAAATAAAATCGAGTAACAAGGGCTTGTACACTTTGAAAATGATTCAGAAAAGCTTCAAACATGGTAGCTCTCTCTTTTTCCTTAATGCTGCTGTTCCTTTAAGAAATCCACTTGTTAAAATCAATGTGAGTCCTAACGCCACCCATTTTTTTTCTCCTTTGAACAACTTGCTGGGATATGACTTTTTAGACAAATTTTGCCGAAACCTTTAATAACCCAGCTGGAAAAATCAATTTTTGGATAAGCTGTAATTTGGCACTGGTCTCTGTGCAGAGAAACTGTACAATCTAAAACAATATCAGTGAAGCTTAATGGTGCGCCATGACTCAAATTAAGTAATAAACCATATGTACAGTTATTTAGGGGCTGCACACTGCAACACTGAGGATATTTTAGTGAGCAGAGGCTGAACATTTTTCTTAGAGCTTTTCATTCCACAAGGTGCAATGGCTGTGATAGTTGAACCCTTCTTCATTGCTCTCCCAAGAGTTGTTGGAAACAATAGACAAAGGTTTCCTTCTACAGTGAGAAGTCATTATGGATGTCAAATGTCTTGTGCTACTATAGAGCTTCTCCAAATTTAAAATAGAATATTGGTATTAGAAGCATTGACATTTTGCAGAGCATTTTATGCTATTTAAAAACATCACCTTAAAGAGAAAGCAGAAGTTGACATTTAGGTCACTACTGTTTGATACAGATAACTGACAAAGTAATTTTCTAGATATGTATGTGGCAAATAAAAAAACCTGTTTAGTTTCTGCAAGGTTCTTGTTTTAAACATTATTATTTAAGAGGATGGCTCATTCTGCGATGTTAACCTGGAAGCATCATCAGCAAATCTGATGTTATCTCTTGCTTCCAAATTATTGTCTTTAGGGATGTGCTATTTATGAGATAAATTAAGCTAGAAAGGTGAGAGCAACAGCAAGTTTCAGAATTAATATTTGACTAAAAAAATGTTGACAATATAACATGATTCTTGTGGATTTTTCCCTCATTAGAATAGAATAGAATAGAATAGAATAGAACAGAACAGAACAGAACAGAACAGAACAGAACAGAACAGAACAGAACAGAACAGAACAGAATAGAATAGAATAGAATAGAATAGAATAGAATAGAATAGAATAGAATAGAATAGAATAGAGTACAAGTAAGCAATCAGGAAACAATCAATATTAATATAAATTGTAAGGATACAAGCAACAAGTTACAGTCATACAGTCATAAGTGGGAGGAGATGGGTGATAGGAACGATGAGAAGACTAATAGTAATAGTTATGAAGCCTTAGTGAATAGTTGGACAGTGGTGAGGGAATTATTTGTTTAGCAGAGTGATGGCATTTGGGGAAAAACTGTCCTTGTGTCTAGTTGTTCTGGTGTGCAGTGCTCTATAGCATCGTTTTGAGGGTAGGAGTTGAAACAGTTTATGTCCAGGATGTGAGGGGTCTGTAGATATTTTCACAGCCCTCCTTTTTGACTCGTGCAGTATACAGATCCTCAATGGAAGGCAGGTTGGTAGTAATTGTTTTTTCTGCAGTTGTAATTATCCTCTGAAGTCTGTGTCTGTCTTGTTGGGTTGCAGAACCAAACCAGACAGTTATAGAGGTGCAGATGACAGACTCAATAATTCCTCTGTAGAACTGTATCATTATTATTATCAACATTATTAATAGGTGCTACCCATAGTACTTAATCGTCTACTATATAGATGTTGCATCAAGTTCTATTGTATTTTGTATTCAGTAAATGTTACAATTTGACCTGATGAAGCAATTGCAAGGGAGATAGAGGTAAATAAGTCAAAATGTCGGTTGTAGCCTTGGTATTGAAGCCTCTCACAGTCCACACAGCACTCATAAAATGGGGCAGAGCTTTTATTGTGTGGCCACACCTACCATGCTGACTTTTTTTTACCCTTCCTTGGATTTATCCCTTGAAACCAGCGATCCTAAACTTTTGTAGTTCTTCTATATAATTCTACTATATCAATTGCTGTTACCCCCAGCGAGAAAATATAGATTTTGACTAAGAAGTCATGTGACTTGCTTCAACATCCGTGTTTATATAAATCTTCTTCACAAACCAAGTACTTGACATCTCCTTTCATAGCTCCTGATAAACCCAAAGTTAAGACAAATATGGCAAAAAAAAAAAGTACTTCTGTGCAACCTGGCACACTTACAGTAGATCTCTTGTGTGTAACAATATGGAAATCTCTTTTATAAAGGTCAGATTTCATGTGTGTATTTTAAATCAGCATGGCAGTATATTTGACTCCTACTGGCTGTTAAAATTAGGGACTTAGGTGGACTTGACAAGTCCTACTGATATTTTTCTTTTAACTGTTCCAAGTACTCTACCTTATATGATCCTTTCTTAAGTCTTCTCCTTGACTGTGAAGTCCTTTTCTGCCATTGCTTCGGCACCAACTTTCAAATGAAGTTTTCTTTGCAATTTCGAGCCTGCACCATGTTTCCATCATTGACTCATATTTATTTGACCTTTATTTTTCAATCTGAAAGAATAAACAAAGGTAATAGCAAGAAATACCAAACACCCTGTTTTTACTATTACTATTTTTGTGATCCTGTTGGTTGTTTAAGGTTTAATTAAAATATTCAACTTTTTGTCCCAGGTTTCTAATAGTGTTGGTGTTGTTCACACAGGCTCAGCCAGAGGTGGGTTTCAGCAGGTTCTGACCAGTTCTGGAGAACCGGTAGCGGAAATTTTGAATAGTTCGGAGAACGGGTAAATACCACCTCTGACTGGCCCCGCCCCCATCTATTCTCTGACTTCTGAGTCCCAGCTGATCGGGAGGAAATGGGGATTTTGCAGTAACCTTCCCCTGCCATGCCCACCAAGCCACGCCCACCAAGCCACGCCCACAGAACCGGTAGTAAAAAAAATTGAATCCCACCACTGGGCTCAGCCCTCCAATTACAACAACTTCATCATATAGTAAGTGTGGTTCAGTTCCTAGCTGAACAAAATTTAGGCCACTTCAGCAGAGACATGATTTTACAGTTGTCATCAACTAAACATTAACCATGTGGTGCTTCATGTATCATGGCAGTTACTTTCTTATTGAGTTTGGGGAAGATATACAGCTACCTATATTTATTATAGCTGTTTAAGGTTCAAATGTGGTTTCTTTTAGATTAAAAATGCATTAGCATAATGTATTAAGCATCCCAGATGCTGTTCACTTTTAGCATAGTAAAAGGTTGAAGCAAACTGGTTGCAACTAGACTGTATGTTAAATATATGACTCACTAGCCATTAATGAAAGTTGCTAATCACATGCCAGGCTTTATTAAATGATCCTGGCTGCTACCTGGATACTCAATGAATCTATAACCTGCACCTGTAAATCTGATTCATTGAGACTAAAGGACCATCTGGCAAGGGAATAAAATGCATTGGGGATAAAAAAAAACACACAAACAGAATAAGGACAAGAAAAGAACACTGATAGGATAAAAGCCCCATGCGTAAAATGATGTACTGTACATCCTGTGTTCATTTTGTAAATAGTGAGGACTGAAAACAAAGTACTCCAGAGGCTTCAAGCACCGTCAACAATCTTTATTACAACCTGGATTACAAATTCTACCAGGAAGCACAGAGAGTTCAGTACATAAAGAACAACAGCTTACGCTTTATGCATTTCATGCTCTCAGTGGGTAGCACAGAAAACCAGCGCACACTCACATGCAATTATAACCTTTGAATGTATTCATACATTTATTTTTAAAAAAATATTCACAGTGTCAGAGAGAGACTGGCTGAGCTAGAGGGCATAGTGAAGTGGGGATTTAGTCTAAAATCCTTACATAAATGCAAAAAGGCAATGTCTGCTCCCAGCCCCTGAATGCCACTGACCCTTATCTCGTCTGGCTCAGGTGCAAACTGCCAGTCTGGGAAGATTCCTGTAAAATAGACATGAGCAATAAAGTAACTACTTGAACTTTTTACATGTGGATCTGGTTGTTCATGCCTGATACATGGTGAAATAAAACCCCAATACAAAACCCAATAATCCCCTGCCTTCCGACGACAACAATCAAACCAACTACTTGATGGGCTCCGTATCAGCCTGTGGTCTCCAGGCCCACTGACAAAACCAATTTTTCAGGGCCTTTCAAAAGAGTGTCAAGATAGGAGCCAAACATATCTGCAGGGATGATGTTCTGCAGGGAGAGAACCACCACATAGAAGGTTCTTGTTCTTGGTCCCACCCAGGGGCGGGTTCTAACTTACCTCGCTGCCGGTTCACTTCCTCCCACACCGCGTAGCCGCGCGCGCTTCGTGCACACACATGCGCAGTGCAAAAAAATTTAAAAAAATCATTTTTTTAAAAAAAAAGCTGAAAACAAGATGGCGACGCATGCACAGTGCTGGAAACTCAGCTTCTGCTCATGCGCAGAAGAAAAAAATTTCAAAAAAAAATTTTTCAAATTTTTTTTTTAAAAAAAGATGGCGGCGCCCACGGACCGGCACCGACTGAACCAGATCCGTGACATCATCGTGACGTCACCAGTGGGTCGCTACCGGTTCGGGCGATCCGGTCCGAACTGGGAGGAACCCACCTCTGGTCCCACCGGTAACATCCCCTAACTCCCTGCTCTGGTGGGTCAGGTAGATGTAACTGGGAAAATGAGGTCCTTCAAATAATCTGGCCCCAGGCCATGTGCGGCTTTAAAGGTGTCAACTAGCACCTTGAATTGACCCAGAAGCAAATTGGCAGCCAATGAAGCTCCTGCAAGAGAAATGACATATGTGCAAATCTATATTTGCATAAAAACCACGTGGTTGCTGTATTTTGAACCAGTTGAAGCTTCCAGAATTCAATGGGACTTGCTTTTCAAAAGACTTTGCAAAAATTGTGCTATGTCTGTACAGATGAAAAAGGAAATATTCTTGGGGAAGTAATAGCCAGGTAATTTGGAATTCTGTTTTGCATTCAACTTTTGGTAATTCTCTGCTTTGAAAACTGAATATTTTTATTTGCATCTCATGGAATATTTATATTTCAAAATGCACACCCATGGCATTTAGAATCATTTTAGTCTCTTGGGAACTATGGCAAATCCAGGTTTGTAGTTTTTCTACAAAGTTCTGAGCCAACTGAACAGGTGAAATATGAAATTTCATTGATTTCTATTTAACATTTTTTTTAATTTAGAAATTCACAGTAATTCTTTTTGGCTTTTATTACAGTTCAAATCATTAAAATGAGAGAAACTCTGTGATGATTTACTTTTTTTGAACTGAATCCAACCATTTTGATAGCAATAGCAATAGCACTTAGACTTATATACCGCTTCACAGTGCTTTTACAGCCCTCTCTAAGCGGTTCACAGAGTCAGCATATTGCCCCCAACAATCTGGGTCCTCCTTTTACCTCAGACCTCGGAAGGATGGAAAGGCTGAGTCAACCTTGAGCCTGGTGAGATTTGAACCGCCGAACTGCAGCTAGCAGTCAGCTGAAGTAGCCTGCAGTGCTGCACTCTAACCACTGCGCCACCTCGGCTCTTTTGATCATATAACTTTTTATCCTCAGGATTAAAGTGAAATCCTATTATGAATACATGTGTTTGTTTATGAATATAATAATGTTTTAATCTTTGTGATGATATTTTAAATAGTGTCAAATATGAACATAATATGAAATTGAAGTAACTGCATTTTACGGATCTATTATCTGTATAAAGTTGGATTAAGTTTCCAAAAGATAGCAGCTTTTGCTAACTTAAGCTATAAGCTACAGTATACTGTCTTATATGATGACTTTTAAAAAATGTTCTTTCCTTTTCCTCTGATATCTCTCAAGAGTGATCTGTGGCAGAATTCCAGCTTTCAGAAATCCAATTTGAAGGCGATTCAGTAAAAAACGTTATATCTAATTGGATGCTTCTGAATCAATTTGGATGATTTAGCTATTTCTGTATGTGAGAAGAAATGACTTTTCCTGAAATGATTCAGAGATCCTGACTGAATTAACTGGATTCAGTAATTCAGTTTGGAGATCAGACTGTTGAATCAAAGCATTTTATAAAGTCAACAATTCCAATCAAATTTTCCATCATCCACGCACTACTTGAATACTCTGGGTCCCGAACTCAAGTGTCGTTCATCCTCTTCTGTGAATCAGAAGACTTATAAGATTTGTGGAATACACGTATTCTCTGGCTGATTTGCATTTCTGTGCAAAGATCACTGCACAGTTTAGTTCAGGGGTCTCCAACCTTGGCCACTTTAAGACCTGTGGACTTCAACTCCCAGAATTCCTCAGCCAGCAAAGCTGGCTGAGGAATTCTGGGAATTGAAGTCCACAGGTCTTAAAGTGGCCAAGGTTGGAGACCCCTGGTTTAGTTCATTCCCTAATGCCACAATAAACCTTTACCAATAGATAACCTTAGTCAACTTTTACTTGTCTTTCAGGTATTTCTTCTAACTTCTCTGAACTGCTGAGGGGTGATTGTCAGGATTTGTGTCTGGTAGCTAATATGTCCAGTGGTGTCTATGTCTTTTTCAAGTTTTACTGTGCTTTATCTTTGGCCGTTTAGACAGCAGTGTGAGAGGCCTCATTTTTCATCATCAGCCAAATTCACTGGGTCTATTTCAGGTCTCGTGGTCTCTCACCTGAACTGCTGCAATAGTCTATGGCAGGTTTTTCTTTTGGCCACCGTACAACGGTCCCTGAGACAAAGAGGCTGCCCTAAGTCAGGAAACGAAACTCATTTTGAATTGTACTGGAGGAAGTTAGCACCCACCCCTCTCCTAGGAAAATGAGATATTTTAGGAAATATTAAAAGGGCAGAATATTTCCCCTAAAAGGGAGGCAGAAACTCAGCCCCCCACCTTTGTCAATGGGCCATTAAGGCCTGGGCCAGTCTATTCTACATAACAAAGATCTACCTCCTTCAGACAGAGCCATAGTAGGAATTGCCCAAAGCCCTTTCATTACATCATTACCCAGCAAGAGTCAACCAAGCCTGGGACTCAAAAGACAACCTACAAAGTTACCCCTGCATGGCCCCATGGGAGTCTGACAACCAATCAGAATACAAATTCAAAGCCCAACAGAGGGTATAAATCTCTGTCTCACCCATGTGCTTTTTTGCCCAGGACCTCAAAACCATGTGGTCCTGTCCACCATTAAAAACCATCTTTCCAATTAGCCACCATGTTTCCAGTGTCTTTCTCCCTACTTGGAACTGAACCCAGATGGACATTTCTTCCAACAGTACATAAGGAGACAAGCACTGAAATTTCAGGCTTTTCATGGGTCAAGATGCAGCAGGAAATGACATATGAAGAGTTAGAATTGTTAATGTCCTTTCTTTGCAGCTTCCAGATATTGTAAATCGCTCCATTAATATTCTGCTCTCTGCACACGAGAAAGAGGAAACATTTTGCCTATCGGAGGAGGTCAAGGATGCTTTTCACTTTCAACACAGAGCCAACAGCTCAGGGAGACTCAAATTAGTGAAAAGAGAAACCGTTTCTTGTGGTCAATTAAGCCACTGCTTCAAATTTCCCTCAGAGTGATAACTTTGATCATAGGTGCTTTTACACATATTCAGCTTCCAATGTGCAAGGGCCATTTTCCTCCCCCACTTTTTGATTTGTCGCTGGGAACGTCGTTAAGACCAGATAGTCTCTAATATGTATGTTAATTTTCCAGCCGCGGGGAAAATTAATAGCTAGGACAATTAAGCTAGTATCCTAAATAACATCAGAGGATAACGCTAAAATTACTTCTAGAAGCCTGTGCCTAAAGCTAATTCAACAGCACTGAAAATGCATGCACAGGGATCGCCAGTAAGAGACACAGCAAAAGTGTGCCAACATTCCCCCTGGCACACTTAGAGGTATTTGTGACTGCAATCCACATAATTCAAAGTGGAAATTTTGGAAATTCTATTCCCAGGCATGCCATGTTGGCAAAGCCAACGCATATGGAGGTCATAAGCGCAGGTAAGGCCAGGCAAGGAGCATCCACAGGGGGAGGTAAAACATGTCCATATGACACAAGGCACTTTTAAAAGAGGCAGAGCTCTGATCCCATCATCATGGTTTCTACCCTGATTTTTCTGATCACGCCTCTCACAGATCCCCGGGCAGGGGTGAGTTCTGGCTTACCTTGCTGCCAGTTCACTTCCTCACGCGCCACGTGGGCGCGCATAGTGCTAAAAACCCAGCTTCTGCACATGCGCAGAAGCAAAAAACAACTTCTGCACGTGCGCAGAAGCAATAAACAAAATGACGGTGCCGTAGAGAGAGCCGGTTCGGGGACGTGTCCAGCCGGTCATTGCTGCCGGTTCGGCGAGTGGGGGGAAATTCCTGTTACCGGTTCTATAGAGCCGGTCCGAACCAGTAGGAACCCACCTCTGTCCCCGGGGCTACCATCAGCCTATTCGCCTCCTAAGCTCAACTTGTTTCCACAAGGTATATTTAAATAGGGTCTGTAAGAGATACGAATTTCTATCTCTGTATTGTGCAAATATTAACCTTTCATTCTTGTAAACCTGCTACACCTAGCATTAGGGTCTACCCAAATAGCTGATCACATAATCTGTTAGTGGAGTGCGTTTCACTCCTTGCAGTATAATTAAACACTTTCCTGCATAAATATAATAATCATCATTATAACTGTGCTGAACTATTTTTAAACGCAGAAATTAACAGCTATGAGGGGAAAAAAACATCGTTACTGCACTGGAAAAAAAATCAATATCCTTTCATGTTAGATTTATGCAAAGGGACTGTAATCAATGAAAAGTGTATCATGTAATTTCTTTATTACACACCAAATTATCCCCATGAAGCAATTTTCAGTTTTTAAGCAGCCATCAGAAGTCCAGTTATTCTGTATTTATTTCTTTATCAAATCTCTACACCACTTATTTCACCTAAGTGTGTGTAGGGAGGCAGGGTTGTGCATACATACTGTATGTTTGTGTATATGTAAACAATAAGGCTACATATTTAAATGAAGTGTTAAGACCGGACTTTGTCATATTATAATTAAAACACTTTTTTTCAGAATATACAGATCAATAATGAAAATAATTACACAAATTCAGTACTACATTATGGAGGCATGAAAAATACTCAGATGCTATTCTACGAGTACATTTTTTCCCCAACTTGACTGAGAGGAAAGCTCTACTGAAATTTCAAAACCAGTTTAGGTAAGAAGGTTGTAAAAAGAACCTTGCAGTCAGCATACGAATAGTTATAATTGGAGACTGATATGGTTTTATTTATCTCTTAAGTTGCTATGAAAATATAAACCTCCAATTTTATTTTTAAGATGGATGAAAGTTTTCACAAACTCAAATGATGCCACTTTTGCTTTCCAAACATGTTCATTTCAGAACTGCATTTATCTTATCCACCTGTGAAGCACAATACAATTCCGGGAACATTTAATGCTAGTCTAGACATATTGTAAGTGATCTGTCTGCTTGGAGCCCAAGTCCTTTTTTAAATAATAAACCTATTACAAACCAAGTTATACATCATTGGTGGACAGTGTTGAGTTGTCCAGCTATAAATGGGCTTCAACATCAATCATTTCTTGCCAAATGGGATGCAGCTTTTAGCTAGTAGAAAATTCAACATCAAAACAGTCCTTTTTTTTTTAATGTCATGAATGTTTCTCTACTGAATTAGGAAGAATTCAACTAACAGCCTTCCTATTGCTTTGTATAAAGTATGGTGGGTCATGATAGCAATGTCTCCAGTTGCCACCCATTTAGCTATATGTACCATGTTCACATCATCAGCTGCCTTCCCAAATCTCTCTTCTGTGGGACCTCAATGATTGGAAGTAGTCTCTAAAGAACTACTGTACCAGTATCTTCTGGCAAGGTTATCAAAACAGTGCAGAACTAATAACCAGATACCTCCAAAGATTACTTCATCCTGGCAGCATTCTTTGGAAAGTTTTCATAGCTAACAAGGTTCACATGTTAATGTTAATCAATTGTATGTTGCTGATGATCAGAGAACTGACTTATTTACGGAGAATAGTGATGAAGCTGGATGACACGGTAGCATCAGTAATATTTTGAGAGGCTGTGTAGAAAGTATTAAATACCTGAGTCTAAATAGGCTTGCCCTACTGTCTGAGGAATGCTTGTTTGATATATGTACAAAATATGATTGAATAAAATGAATAATTTTGTTACGTATGTTTCTCACTTTGTCTCTTTTTCTGCAGATGCTCATTCCTTTTGAAAGTATGCTCAGGCCATTCAATATTTACTTCTAGTGGAAAAAGTGAAAATTGCTCTAGTAGCATCATAGAACTGTTAAATCTTTTTATGTTGCCATGTTTGTTATGAAAATTAGGTTAATTACACATATGCATATTTGCCCTAATCCTCTGGCTCATGAGATATTCTCAAGGTGACTTCACTGCACTGTACAATTTGCTGACTTCAGCATATTCTGATCTCGAAGTTGGATCCTGCTTTTAGATTTAAAATTGAAAAATTCAGGTCAAAGTGATTTACTAAGTTGTTTTTTCCATACAGCTGGTCAACTAAAGGACTATGGGAGAGAAGGACTATGGGAGATTTTTTTTAAAAAAAAAGTCAAGATGGCAGCCAATTGAAGCCCTGAGCCTTTGGGGGGGGGGGGTTTGCTGTAGATCCCTTTGTGAAAGGATCATCTAATCATAAGGTAGCTATTGCTTTGCATTTTGGCATTATTCATTCAAGTGCTTGAGTCCTGAAAATGAAGGCTTCAGTAGGGTTTATACAATGATTTATGGGCCTTGTAATATGTGCCACAGTGGATGGCTATGAGAGCTGTGGTGGCGCAGTGGTTAGAATGCAGTACTGTAGGCTAACTCCCTGCTCCCTCCAGGAGTTCGATTCTGCATGGCTCAAGATTGACTTAGCCTTCCATCCTTCCGAAGTGGGTAAAATGAGGACCCAGATTGTTGGGGGCAATATGCTGACTCAGTAAACCGCTTAGAGAGGGCTGTAAAGCACTGTGAAGCGGTGTATAAGTCTAAGTGCTATTGCTATTGTTATAAAGCAGCTTCCCAAACTAGAAATTCTAGTTTTCACCAATAGTCTCTGTGCATGACTGGTGTAGATCAGAGAAAGTTTTTAGAAAAGAAAAAGGAAAGGAAAGGCCCAGCTTGGTTTCTGTTTTGTTTTTGCATGAACCAGAATGCAGCTGTGACTAAAGGCTTCAGGATATCAAAGCCTGACTCTTCTTTGAATCAGTTTGACAGAATATTGTTCTTGAATTTCTTGCTGTGAAGGCTGGATCAGTGTGTATCTCTTAACAATCTCACAGCATGGAGATTGGTCTATAGTGACCCAGCTGAAGGCCTCTTATCAATTTTCAAATTACTTTACTGTCATGGCTGCCCTGCAGCTTGAATGGATGCCGAGGAGGATTTCATGGAAGGGACAGCTGGCCTCTTCCTTGCACGCAATGCATCCAATCTTTGCATGATTTGAGAGTGTTCTCTAACTATCTGCTGACATTAAACCAGTTATCCTCCAAACAGTAGGAAAAGGCCTCAGTATGTTCTAATCTTAAAAAAAAAATGTTACCAATTTCTTATTTGCATGGTAAGTCATTCTCAGAAGCCTGTCTCAAACTGTAACTTGGCTTCTTCAGATCAGGATGTCTGACAAATGAGTAGTCTCTGAGTTCTTATTTTATTTATGAATCTTAACTCACCTGTGATATAACACTGTAGGTCACAATTAGCTTAGTGAGGAAGCAGATTCTCTTACTGCAGAGGTGTCAAACTCAATTTCATTGAGGGCTGCATCAGGGTTGTGTTTGACCCCGGGGGGGGGCAGTGGGTGGGCCGTGGTCAGGGTGGGCGTGGCCAGCTCGATGTCACTCATGTTGGGGTGCCTGTGGTGGCCCGAGCGCTCTGCCAGCGAAAATGGGTTCCCGAGCTCTGTTTTTGGCTACAACGGCCTCCTGCTGTTGTGACCCAGCACGGCAAGCCCCCAGGAAACGACACACACACACTGTTGTCCAAAATAAAGAAGGCTTTATCACTAATAAATGCTTAGTAATAAGTTAATTGCAGGGTTTCTCCCAAAGTGCTTGTTGCAAATCACAGAACATTTTGGCCGGGATTTCAAATACAAAAAAACACAAGCTTTGATGAAACCTGAAATATTCTTAGGGCTTGGCCCATCTACCTGTAGGTTTACATGTGAGGAGTCCTCCTTCTACAAAGCCACTCTTGCTGGCTAGCTGCCCTGCGTGCCCTAGCATCAATCAGA
Source organism: Thermophis baileyi (assembly GCA_003457575.1). NCBI lineage: Eukaryota > Metazoa > Chordata > Lepidosauria > Squamata > Dipsadidae > Thermophis > Thermophis baileyi. The sequence continues at coordinate 1,918,093 of QLTV01003121.1, forward strand.
GGCTCCTCCTCTTCACTGGAGTCACTTAACTCCTGCTGGGGAGATGCAGAAGGCCCTGATTGAGAATCGTCCTCTGGCCCTGCGTCCTCCTTGGTCTCGGACTCAGGTGCCGGAGATACAGACTGCTCTTGCCACCCCATGGTCGGTTCTTGGTCTTCCGGATCTATGAGCAGCTGCACGGGACTTGGACAAGCCACAACACCTGCAACCCTCTGCCAGCGAAAACGGAGCACAGGAGGGCCGCCCATGGCCCTCCCAAGCTTCATTTTTGTTGGCAGAGGCACCATGGGCCGGTCCTTCGCTATTTTCAGGGCAGCCCGTAGGCCAGATCTAAGCAGCCTGCGGGCCGAATCTGGCCCCCGGGCCTTGAGTTTGACACCCCTGTCTTACTGTGTTGCTGTGTTTATGCTTGGAGTGCGGATCGGGGAGAAATCTTGATGTTGATCACAGCCATTTAGAATAGAACCTAACATTTTGCAGTCCGTCCAATTCCTCAAATGAATCTTTCTTGGTTGTGATGGAGGTCTGCTGGAATTGAATAATATCTGGAGGATCATAGATTCTTATAACTGTGCTGAGGGGGCCTTTCAATTATAGTTTCATAATTTTTTTATAGATCTTGTATACTTCCAATGTATTAGAATACAATCAATACATCTTACCAATTAGAAGTTGAATGTCTATGTGACCATCTGGATTTGTTGACATGACTTCTCACGGATTGTCATCATGGACAATTATATCATATTTATTTACAACAACCTACAGTCTGGAGACCACTAATGAGAAGACTAGTCTAGGTGTTTCCTGATTCAGGTACCAAAATAAAAATAGCCTTTAAATAGCCAAAAACATAGTATATCAATGATCACACATTTAGTTATTTAGTTATTTATTTACTTAATGTCTATAGCCACCCATCTCAGCAAATGACCATACAAATATAAAATAATTAAAACAATACAATAGATATATATAGTCACCAGGGGTGGGTTCTAATTTTTTTTTACTACCGGTTCTGTGGGCGTGGCTTATTTTGTGGGTGTGGTTTGATGCTCATGTGACTGAGTAAGCGTGGAGGATGTTTTCCGGAGGTCTCTCTGCTTCCCGGGCAGCACACTTTCTGCCTGCCCTGCACGGCTTGGTGCGCTCTGACTCAGAGCGAAGGGGGTGCTTCAGGGGCCGGTGGCCCCTTCCCCCTCCAACCCCTGGCCAGCAGCCCCTGAAGCGCCCTCCCCGCCACCACTGCCCTCTCCTACCACTGCCCTGTTCTTCCACCGCTGCCCTCTCCTGCGTTGCGGAGGGTCAGCCTTGGCGCAGTGGCCAGGCCACGCAGATCCTTGCTGGGTTGGCCCAGCAGCAGTGTCTGCAGCCCCGAGGCCCTTTGCTCTGAGTCAGAGCGCACCGAGCCCTGCAGGGCAGGCCGCAAGCATGCTGCCCGGTCGGGGCTGTGGACGATGCTGCTGCTGCTGCTGGGCCAACCCAGCAAGGATCCACGCGGCCCGGCCGCTGCACCAAGCCTGACCCTCCGCAACGCAGGAGAGGGCAGCGGTGGAAGAACAGGGCAGTGGTAGGAGAGGGCAGTGGTGGCGGGGAGGGTGCTTCAGGGGCCCTGAAGCCGCCGGCCCAGCAAGCTTGCCGGCCCGCCCCCCCATCCCCCCCGTGGCTGCAATGGCGGCCGCTTCG
>QLTV01003121.1:1919838-1930979 GCA_003457575.1 Thermophis baileyi
CCCCTCCAACCCCTGGCCAGCAGCCCCTGAAGCGCCCTCCCCGCCACCACTGCCCTCTCCTACCACTGCCCTGTTCTTCCACCGCTGCCCTCTCCTGCGTTGCGGAGGGTCGGGCTTGGTGCACCAGAAAGCTTCCACTGCGCAAAGGTTGCCAGGCTGCCCTCCCCCCCCCTGCATCCGCGCAGCCTTCAGGAGACACTGGCCGGGGGCAGGAGCCTTCTAACCACCGCACGAAGGTTGCCAGGCTGCACTCTCCCACCCCCTCATCCCTGACAGCCTTCGGGAGATGCTGGCTGGGGGCGGGAGCCTTCTAACCACCATGTGAAGTTTGCCAGGCTGTCCTCTCCCACCCCCTCATCCCCGCAGCCTTTGGGAGATGCTGGCCGGGGGTGGGAGCCTTCTAACCACTGCGCAAAGGTTGCCGGGCTGCCCTCTCCCCCCCATCCCTGCAGACTTCGGGAGATGCTGGCCCAGTGGGGAGGGGGGTAGGCTAGCATGAATGCTTACCTGTGTGTAGGCAGGAGGTGGCAGATCTGTGGATGCACGTGGTGAAGGCGAGGCAGGGCGAGCATGCGCAGAAGCAAAACCCAGCAAAAAATAGGAGAAAAAGCCAAAAACAAGATGGTGACGCATGTGCAGTGCCGGAAACTTGGCTTCTGCACATGCGCAGAAGAAAAAAATCCGGCAAAATATTCAAATAAATAAATAAATAAATAAATAAAAAATAAAAAAAAGATGGTGGCACCCACTGACCGGCACCGACCGAACCGGATCCGTGACGTCACTGTGACGTCACCAGCGGGTCGCTACCGGTTCAGTCGAACCAGTCCGAACGGGGAGGAACCCACCTCTGATAGTCACCAAGTAAAATTATAACCATAGATGTTAATATAGCCAAGAAATGGGACCTTTATTCTTGCAGGTATTCTTACAGGATCTTACAAGTTTGGGGATGAGAACATTAAAATACCTTGAGATTTGGCAATCTCAAAAAATCCTGCCCATTTAATTTATTTTAGGATGAAAAAGATGTATTTAAAATGGGGCCCTGTATTTGCCATATAAGAAATAAATGTGTGGAATGGTGTTTGCAGATTGTCAGCTGTCAGTTCCTTTGATGCATTTGTCAGTCATCAAAAAAAATTGGTGGTCTTCATAAAGAAAAAAAGTTGGACATTCCTGAATTAGTTTACAGGTCTATTTACTTAGTATTGTTAAGCCCTGCATTAGCACCATCTGCCCACTCTTATCTAGTCAGATCTCATTGGCACAACAGAGAGCATGAAGCTCAGAATATGTCTTCAATTAGCTTATATGACCTCGTGTGTTTAATTTGAATTGAATTGAATTGAATACTTTATCTGGCCAAGTGTGATTAGATACACAAGGAATTTGTCTCTGATGCAGAAGCTATCAGTGTACATGCAAAGCAACAGAATAATATTAATCATAATCATAATAATACCAATATCAATAAGAGGGTGGAGCAAAGAATGTAATAAGAAGGATAAATAATAATACTACAGCCATACTACATGGGTAAATATACATAGAGCTTAGACAGTACTGTGAGAATTAGATGTTCAGCAGAGTGATGGCACGAGGGGAAAAAACTGTCCCTGTGTCTAATTGTTTTGGCCTGCAATGCCCTATAGCACCATCCCGAGAGAAGGAGTTGAAGAAGTTTATGTCCAGGATGTGATGGGGTCTGTAAATATCTTCTCAGCCCTCCTTCTGACCCATGAAATATACAGGTCTTCTGTGGAAGGCAAGCTGGTTGCAATTGTTCTTTCTGCAGTCTTAACTATCTGTTGAAGTCTATATCTGCCCTGTTTGGTTGCTGTACCAATTCCTCTGTAAAACTGTATCAACAGTTCCTAGGACAGTCTGAACTTCCTGACTTGATGCAGGAAGACTATTCTTTGCGGGGGTGAAATTCAAAATTTTTCCCTACCGGTTATGTGGGCATGGCATGGTGGGCGTGGCTTGGTGGGCGTGGCTATGGTCATGTGACTGGGTGGTGTGGCTATGTGGTCATGTGACTGGGTGGGCATGGCTATGTGGTTATGTGACTGGGTGGGCGTGGCTAGGTGGTCATGTGACTGGGTGGGCGTGGCCAATTTAGCAGTCCATTTTGCCAATTTAGCAGTCCATTAAACAATACACAGCAGCCCCCTTTTCTATTCTTCTTTTTAATACTGCATGAAGTTTTTGCTCTAGGTTTTTTTTTTACTAGCGGGGAGAGGTTGGCAATGCCTGGGGAAGGAAAGGCATGCTTTCCACAGGTCTCATGGCTATATTTAAAGGGCCAGCTAATGTCATGGGTGTTGGGAGATTCATTGGTGAGGTGATAGTGACTGGATGTGCGATGTTCACTGGTGCAGTAACTGGAGTTGGTAAATTGACAGGTGTGGTGAGTTAACGGAGAACTCATTAGGCTGGAGATGTTAACCGTGCTCAAAACATTGGCTGGGCTTCTCATATTCATTGCAGCAGCCACAATGCGAGTAGCTGCTCCTTTGGTACTAAGTGAATTTTGTTTAACAACCTTTCTTGCCACAGTTGTTAAGTAAGTCACTGCAGTTGTTAAGTTAATAACACAGTTGTTAAGTGAATATGTCAGAAGGTTGCAAAAGTTGATCACATGATCCCGGGACACTGCAACTGTCATAAATATGAACCAGTTGACAAGCATCTGGATTTTGATCATGTGACCATGAGGATGCTGCAATGACTGTAAGTTGAAAAGCAGTCATTTCAGTGCTATCGTAACTTTGAATGGTCACTAAATGAACTGTTGTAAATTGAGGACTACCTGTATATGCAGAAGTTAATCCTGTTAATTCCAAGGGGCTTACTGGATTTGGCTTCCTTCTGAACATGTAATTTCCAGAATAAAGTTATTGGCCTCATGAAATGGAAGGTGGGAACAGAGAGTGGAAGGAATGGTTGTTAAATCGAGCGCTACCTATATGGACTTCAACCTCCAGAATTCCCCAGCCTTCTTTTTGCTGCAGATCCAGTGTCAAGATGAAGAGATGAGACAGCATTTTATCAATAAAAATTTAATTTTGAATTATTTGCTTTATATGATCACAATCTTAAAACCAGACCTACAGATGTAAAGATATAAGCAGATTTCATGTAAAAAAAAGCTAGAATATTTGCTAGCTGCTAACTGTTGTGGCCCACCAGCGACCCGTGCCACTGGTTGCAGACTCCGACAGTGAAGAGACCGTTGTGGTGATGCGCCAGTGGCCTGTGCAGCTGGTACCTGAGTCAGACAGTGAGGAGGTTGGTGAGGACTCGGTGCCAGAGGCGGAGATTCAGCCAGGACCTTCAGAACCTCCAGAAGCTCCCATCAGTGAAAAGGAAGAAGAGGAGGAGCCTATTCTCAATGCACGGGCACGCAGAGCTGCCAAAAGGCAGGAATGGTTCCTCAGGCGGCGGTCTCCTCAGGAGTAAGGCTTGGGGCTAATTGGCCATGCCCCTAGCCTATTTAAGGGATGATGACAGTTGAAGTAATTTGCAGGAAACAACTCTTCATAATCACCTCGTGTATCGGATTCAGAAAACATCTCTTTGGCTCTGGTTTTCCTGTGTTATCTGTTCTGCTAATTGCTTCTGGGCATCTTGCCAAACCACAGGAAGAGTACTGATATCAGAAAGACTATTGCATCAAGAATTGAGTTATTTTACCTTGGACTTTTGTCGGCTGTTAATGAAATTGAATTAACAGCCCTTGTTTATAAAAGACTGATTGAAACAGTATTTTTGTTTGAACAAACTACTTAGAAAGCGTATTAGTAGACTATTTAATAAAATAAGGTTTGCATGGACTTTGTGTGTGCTGCGTTCTTCGTGGTTCGTAGCTGGGGCAGAACACTAACCAGTGGTGGGTTTCACTTACTTTTGCTACCGGTTCGGGAATGAGAGTGTGCGCATGCGCGCGTGCCGCTTCTGCGCATGCGCAGAATGTCCGTGATGACGTCTGGGCGGGTGGGCGGAGCCTCCCGCCACCACTGCTACCAGTTTGCCCGAACCAGGAAGAACCAGTAGAAACCCACCACTGCTGCTTACTAATCTCCCTGATCCTAACACATACTGTATACTAGCTAAATAACAAGTTTCACAGAATACAGCAGGAATAAATTGACATAGACTACAGGTAGTCCTCGACTTGCAACCATTCATTTAGTGACCATACAAAGTTAGAACAACACTGAAAAAATTGCCTTATGACCATCTTTCACACTTATGTCCATTGCAACATTCCCATGGTCATGTGATCAAAATTCAGACACTTGGAAACTGGCATGTATTTATGACAGTTGCAATGTTCCAGGGTCATGTGATCACCTTTTGTGATCTTTTTGGCAAGAAAGTCAATGGGGATTGCACTTGGGATCACAGCACAGACACACATCCCCAAAATGCTCCAACCGAAGCCTTCAGCCTTGCAATCCTCGGAGGGGCGTCTGTGCTGCGATCCCAAAGAAAGAATTGTGTGTGTATGTGAGAGAAAAAGAGAGAGAGAGAGAGAGACAGAGAGACAGAGAGACAGAGAGAGAGAGAGATCCGATCCAACCTCGGAGAGTTATCCAGGGCTGGCAGCAATGTTCTCTCTGTTGTCGTCCCCCCCCTCTCTCTCTCTCACACACACACAGGTCCCTCATCCCCCCAACCCTCCCAAGGCAGCCACATCCCTTCACTAACTTACTTTCCAGCTCCGTTCTCCACCATCACGTGCAGGGCAAGAAAAGTAGTCTTTGGGACTACGTCACTACGGTAAAAAGACCTTCCAACATCGTGAGATTTTTTTTCCATGAGAAGTTGGAAGATTTGAACTACCGGTATTTTTTTTACCGTAGTCCCAAAGACTACTTTTCTTGTTCTGAACATGCAGAGTAGAACAGAGCTGGAAAGCAGGTTAGGAAGAGGTGAGCGTGCGGGCGTGCGGGCGTGCGGGCGTGCGGGCGTGCGGGCGTGCGGNCCGGTATTTTTTTTACCGTAGGCCCAAAGACTACTTTTCTTGTTCTGAAAATGCAGAGGAGAAGAGAGCTGGAAAGCAGGTTACGGGCGTGCGGGCGTGCGGGCGTGCGGGCGTGCGGGCGTGTGGGCGTGCGGGCGTGGGCATGGCCAACCAGGGTTGATTTTACCGGCTCGGCAAACGGATTTAAATCGTCCCTACAGGCTCTCCCGAGCCGGTCCAAGCCAGTTGAATTTCACCCGTTTCTTTGTTATGCCTTTTTAATAATGGTTCTAATGTTAAGCGTCCATTTTAAATCCTGGGAGATTATAGAACCCAGAAACTTTCAGGACTCTACTGCTGATACTTGTGCTGTCAAATATAATAAAAGATGGTAGAATTAAAGGGTAAAAAAAGGTTTAAAAATGTTTGAAATTTTTATGTGTAATTTTATTTTGCATGGCAGCATTTGTACATATAGCTATAGAAACTGCAATACACCCCTGGAAACTGGCTCTTTGTGGACATTTGCTGGATCAGAAACCTGAACATCATGAGTTCTAGGCTTCCCTTCTGGATGAAAGCCATCTGGATGACTTCGAGACAATCACTTTCTCTCTTTGCTGTTGTGGGGAAATATGAGATGTAAGCATTATGTACCTCACCCTAAGTTCTAGGGTGTTCTATTTCTATTTATTTCTATTTCTATTTGTTCTATTTTTTCAGTACAGCACTGTAATCTACCTTTTATATATGCAGCACTAAAAGGTTGCAAAACAATTATTACAACAACATTCTGTGCATATAAAAATGCATGAATACTGGTGACAGCAACAATAGCTTTTGAGTCTATGTGAAACTGAGTATTACTCCTGAATTATTAAATGATGGCATGTGTTGCAAATAATAACATGCAGACTTTGCTCCCACATCTACATCTTGATGAAAGAAAGTGGTATTCCTATTGTGGCTTTAATCATGAAGAAAATAGGTTAGCTCACAGAGACAGACCTGGGAAGATTATTCTCTGAACTTCCAATTCATATATCAAATTCTTTTATACGTTTAGCTTCTGGAAAGTGGTTCTAAACCTTTTTTAAATTTCTGAAAGGGAAGGACTTAAAAAGCAAAACACTGTGATCACAATCTTTATCTGACTGTTGATACCTTTTCTTTGATTATTCAAATGTATTTATCTTCTGAAGAGAGAGAGGGGGGAGAGGGGGGAGGGAGGGAGGGAGAGAGAGAGAGAGAGAGAGAGAGAGAGAGAGAGAGAGAGAGAATGGAAGAGAGAGAGAGAGAGAGAGAGAGAGAGAGAGGAGAGAGAATGGAGCTAATTATACAAACTTCCCATCACATGCTGACCCAGAATGGCTTGTGTTTTAATCAGAGAGGAAAAGAACATCTTTTAAGGCAGCTAATGTTGGACATGCTTCAATGTTGCCTTTTAATTAAAAATTCAAATTTCTTGAGAGAGTCTCTGGAAAAGAATGTACCGTAATCTTACACAAGGGTTAGGCTTACAAAACACCACAGTCACATGGCCGTGTTTCCTGTCACACACTGTTAGCATCAATGACATCGACTCTGCCAAGTTCACTTGATCTGGGCATGAAAGAGATGGTTGCTTTTTCAGTGGAATTTGCTCAGCAGTGCCCCAAACATCCAGAATTCCTTTCCTGTGAACCAGCTTTCTTTTCTCCGGTTCTCTCCCAACTGGCATTAATCTGCATTCAAAGACATTGCAGGATAAAATAAGCACCAAATGTTTAATGAGTGGGTTGGTTGATTTGCTTAGATTTAAAAAAAAAATTAAAAAATAACCATATTTAATTCGTTTTGTTTTGTATTCTGGCAACTGACCCACTGAAGGATACCAGCAGCTCCAGAAGGTCACTTTTTTGGTTGGGAATTGCAGATGTGAAAGGACACATTTATCTTTTTTTCCCCCACTACATAGCATAGCCCTGGAAAATGATTGGGTCATCTTACTTATGACCCTTAATAACAGCAATGTAAAGTGGAAAGCCTCCGTAGATTCATTGCTTTCATGTCATCAAAGTCCTATTTATTTTGCATTGTATATTATCCTATCAACATGAGAGCTGTTGCACTATCCTCTCTACTTTTGGTACATCTAAGGCAAGTGTGAAGATGGTGGCTTATCTCACTTTCCCTGGTTAAGATGCCGATTGGCCTGTACACTAGGCAAACTTCAATGTGAATATGAACCAGAGGTGGGTTCCTCCCGGTTCGGACCTGTTCGCCCGAACTGGTAGCGACCCGCTGGTGACATCACGGTGATGTCACGGAGCCGGTTCGGTCGGTGCCGGTCCGTGGGCACCACCATTTTTTTAATTGGTTTTTTTTAAAAAAATGGGTTTTTTTTTAAAAAAAAATTTCTTCTGCACATGCGCAGACGCCGATTTTTCGGCACTGCGCATGCTTCACCATTTCTGCGCATGCATCGCCATCTTGTTTTCAGCTTTTTTTGGGGGGGGGGCGGGATTTTTTATTTTATTTTTCGGCACTACGCATGCACGTGGGCGTGAAATACGTGCGTGCCTACGAGTTGCGGCCACGTGGCGTGGGAGGAAGCGAATCAGCAGTGAGGTAAGTTAGAGCCCACCCCTGATATGAACCATTATTCATATCTGAGGACTCCAAAGTAAGTTACATGAAATATAGTTTTGTCCCCTAAGAGAGGAGAATGGTGACCAGGGCTCTGGAGATAAGGCTGAAGGGCTGATTCTACTGCCCAACAGTACCTATTATCTAATTTTGCTGCCTTACACTGTTGAATGATAACTTTTAAATATCAAAGCTCTATGAGAAGTTTGAGCTTTGAGAGAATTTCATACTGCAACTCTCCTTATTCAAGGTCAACTGTTTAGAAAATAGGTTGAAATTATAATGCTGGAGATTGGCAAGCATGGCTAGTACATACATGGTTTGAAGCTTCACAAATAAGTGTTGTATAGAGCAGTGCTTGGCTAGTGCTTGGGCTTCAATATACCATTTTAAGAGGCACTTAAATGTATGGCTACATACAATGTACATGGTACGGATAATGAGGTGATATAATTCTGTGCAGATAGAAGTAAAGTTTTTTTTTCTAATGATTTTGAAACTGCTTTGTTTATCTTGTGTTACTTTAGGGTGTTTTTTGTATTTATCTCTCTCCTTTTCCCCTTCTTTCTTTGTGCTCATTGATTATATACCAGCCAAACGAAGTTGAATTTTCTCCCTTGTTTTGAACTCTCTCTCTCTCTCTCTCTCTCTCTCTCTCTCTCTCTCTCTCTCTCTCTCTCTCTCTCTCTCTCTCTCTCTCTCTCTCTCTCTCTCTCTCTCTCTCTCTCTCTCTCTCTTTCTTATTTTCTGGAATCAAACCTGAGATCTTCTAAATGCAAAACATGTACTCTACCACTAAACTATAATTTCTCTCTGAAAGATATGAATCTGACTTATACTGAATCATTGATCTATTTAATCCAATAATTCATCTGTCTGTAATTCTCATCTTGAAACAGAGATATGATCAAGTCAGAATATTGAGGCAAATGTAGTAATGGAACAGGAGGGTTATCCAATTTCAGGAGACCTGGTTTATCATATTTTAATGTAAATGGAGCAATGCACATTATTATCTAAAAGCCTTAGAACATTAAATCTGGAGTCTAAAATGATCAACTGCTCTATTGAACAGAGTCTTTTTCCAGCATTGCCACTTTAGATTCTCTTTAATGGAACTTTTCATATTACATGCCAATTTCCATGCTTTACAATATGCCCATCACAAATATTCTCATGATGTCTTCACTTGGGCCACCTAAAACTTTGGTAACATTTAGTGACAAAGAAATGCAAAAATTCAGAAAATGTAAGCAAGAACTAAGCCCTTTTTGCAGAAGTGTATATAAGACATTCCCTTTGCTATCTATGAATACAGTGGCTAAGATTATGATTAAAAAATTGATTGAACATTTTTGCTTCATTTTTGTAATTATCTTTTCTGCAATAAAACATGCTTTTATGCCTGTATGATTCCAAAGTGGCTTATAAGTATGTATAAAAAAGATGGGATTTACATTCCAAACAAAGTTAATTAAAACGTCATGGATTATCAGTTTCAATTGGGAAATGTTTCAATAAATGGCCTTATTAAAAAAAAATTAAATGTTGTATTATGTTTTGGCATTCAAACACTCTAAATCAGGGGTCCTCAAACTTTTTAAACAGGGGGCCAATTCACGGCCCCTCAGACTGTTGGGGGGCCGGACCGGTTGGGTGGGCATGGCTAGGTCATGTAACTAGGTGGGCATGGCCAATTTAACAGTCCATTAAACAATGCACACAAATTAAACTTTAATTTGTTTTGCTCTTGGGGGTGTTTGATTTGCTTTTGTTTGCATGTTGCTCTTTTGGTTGACTTTTCTTTTTACTAGATCATTTTTTCAGTTTGTTTATTTATTTATTTATTTTATTTCTATGCTGCCCAACTCCCAACGGACTCTGGGCGGCTTGTGGATTTGTTTATCCACAACTCTCTTGAGGTCCCGCCACAGCATTTCAAACAAATTGAGGTTATCAATCGTCCCATACCGCATAGTATTCTGAATTATCTTTATCCTTTAATTCTAATGTGAGTTTATCCATCTCTGCACATTCAAATATTTTTTGAATCACTAGACCAGTGGTTCCCAAAGTGGGCAGTACCGCCCCCTGGGGGGCGGTGGGATGACTTAGGGGGGCGCTAAGAGGCAAGGGTGGCAGCAGGGGGGTGCTAAAAGGGGCAAGGGGGGTGGCAGGTGGTTCACCAAACTGGTCCTGTCCCTGCACCCCCACCGCCCATATCCACCCAATCGCCCGCTCGCCGCTTTTCCCGCCACACTTTTCCTGCCACTCAGGGCTTCCAGCCCACCCACCCCACCCCCAGCCTATATAACTTGTTCCCCTTTGCCACACGAGCACTCGTGCTGACACCTCACCTCGCCTCACCTCGCCAACGCCCCAGTAGCTGCTCGCTCGCCCTGCCCCGCCCAGTCTCTGCTCTGCAGCTTGCCTGCCTGAAGCGCTGCGCCCCTGATCTGCCTGCCAGGTAAGCCTGCGAAGTCATGGCCTATCTAGCTGCCCCTGCAACCCCCCACCACCCCAGCCTGCCTTTCCTACTCCATTCCCCATGGCCTGCAGCCCCGACATGCTTTCCTGCCTTCCATGGGGCCTTCCTGGTGTCCCCATGGCCAGCTTGCGAAGGCAGACAAGCAGAAGGCCACGTGGAAGGCAGGAAAGCATGTCGGGGAAGGGGGTTTGCGTGGGCCCGGCCAGCGCTAGGCTTACCTTCCTGGCGAGGCTCGGAGACCACCCGGCATGCCCATCCACCGGCTCTCCACTTTCTGCCTGCACCGCCAAGGCAGGCAGAAGCTCCACAGGTGCGCAAAGGTCCCGGAGCCGAAGCCGGGAAGGCGAGAAGGGCGACGGCGGCAGCAACCGCGCTCCAGCAGCATCGTGTCCCCTGTCATGTGCCGTCCGGGAGTGCGGTCTCTGGGCAAGGAAGGCCCCCACCATCCCAGAGACCGCGCTCCCGGACGGCACATGACACGGGACGCGACACTGCCGGAGCGCGGTTGCTGCCGCCGCCGCCCTTCTCGCCTTCCTGGCTTTGGCTCCGGGACCTTTGGTGCACGTTGGGGCGCGCACTTATGGAGCTCCACCGGCCTCAGGGTCAGCCGGGCTCCAGGCTGACGAGGGCATTGGCGGGGCAGGCAGAAAGTGGAGAGCTGGCGGATGGGCGTGCCGGGCGGTCTCCGAGCCTCGCCAGGAAGGTAAGCCTAGCGCCGGCTCTCCCGCCGTGAAAGAAAGAAAGATAGCAATAGCAATAGCACTTAGACTTATATACCGCTTCATAGTGCTTTACAGCCCTCTCTAAGCGGTTTACAGAGTTAGCATATTGCCCCCAACAATCTGGGTCCTCATTTTACCCACCTCAGAAGGATGGAAGGCTGAGTCAACCTTGAGCCGGTGAGATTTGAACTGCTGAACTGCAGCTAGCAGTCAGCTGAAGTAGCCTGCAGTGCTGCACTCTAACCACTGCGCCACCTCGGCTCCATAAAGATGTTAGGAAGGAAGGAAGGAAGGAAGGAAGGAAGGAAGGAAGGAAGGAAGGAAGGAAGGA
>QLTV01003121.1:1934802-1949495 GCA_003457575.1 Thermophis baileyi
CTTTATGTAATGTATGAAGCGTGTTGGTCCTAGATCGCTGCCTTGAGTGACACCACTATTGACAGGTTCAGGATTTGATAGAGAACTCTCTATTTTAACAACTTGTTGTCTGTTTGACAGGAACGCAGTTATCCAATCATGTAGGGGTCCAGAGATGCCATAAGATTTTAGTTTCAGAAGTAGTTTGTCATGTACCACTGAATCAAAGGCTTTACAAAAGTCTATGTAAATTGCGTCTATTGCTTTACCCTGATCGAGTTGTGTAGTCCATATGTTTTTGCAGTGTAGGAGTTGCAGATTACAGGATAATTTTTTCCTGAAACCAAATTGTTTGTTAGAAAGTAGGTTGTTAGTTTCTAGGTGGAGGGTAATGGATTTTTATTATGCTACTGTTTCTATACAATTGTTTGCTAAATAAACCTAACATGTGACTAAAGGCTTATGATAAATTATACATCAACATTGTCCTGAAGCTGGGTGATGATAACAGAGTTGGTTTCCTAAATTTTAATCTTGCCATGTTTCAGTATGGAACTTTTTGGAATTTTGTTAAAACAAACAAACAAAAAAAGAGGTAGTATTGTGTAAGGTAGCTAAAAGCAGAAGATCTATTCAAATCTTCGTAAGTGAAAGCACATGAAATGCCAGTGCAGTTGGAAATTCTATTTCTCTTATTTTGTAAACAGAATTTAAAGAAGTTAGAGGCCATCAGAAATATCTGCATAATTGGAACATTTTCTTTGCAAGAATCTCAGTTGGATAAGTCTTGAAGATAGGACCTTCCATGAATATGGAATGGGACAATTGGCCACTGTCACCTCACTATGGCCACCTCACACTGGCTCCCCTGCCCCATCCACCCCTCCCTGGTGTCCCTCGCTGGTCACTTCTCCCTGGCTGCCTTGACTGGGCCGATTCATCATGGGACAATTCACCCCAGACTATTTGTTGCGTGGGGCAACTAGTTTGGTGAGATAACTTTCCAAATGCCAGAAACCTGTGCAGGATAACTCATCAAATGCCAGAGGTGAGGGAGAACTTAATTCTCCTTCTCTTCCTCCTCTCTCTCCCTGTTTCTGTCTCCCTGCCTTTAATTCAAATTCCCAGGTTTGCGCTACTTGTGCAACAAGGGAGGAGGCTCAGAGCTCAAGGGTTATTAGTGGGAGGGAGTAAGCCAGATCAAGGAGGGAGGGAGGGAGGGATAGGAAAAGAGAGGAGGAAGAGGAAGAGGAGGAAGTTCTCCCAAACCTCTGGCATTTGGCAAGTTAATTAAGCTAATTAAGACTAAATATTTTCTTTAAAGTGTCAGCTTAAACAAGGTAGAACAAACTAATGCCATATAGGTCAATACTACTTTTATTCTAACAGAATAAAACAGTTGTAAGTCTGAATGTGCCTTTCCCTCCTTCATTTGATCTTTCATATGAACTAGAGAGAGGCTGGTCTGAAATATTTTCTCAGATTATTTTTTTGGCCTGGGCTGAAGCCCCTCTTATCTGACTGCCTTGGTAGTGACTCTCTCTCCTGTCCATCAAAGCCATTTTCTATTCTCTTTATATCATCTTCTAAAGTGGTGTTCCCCTTTTTTTCTATTAAAAACAAATATTGTATTAGAGACAACACTTGCTTGATGGAACAACCTAACTTTCCCCAACATCACCCCCAATTTAAAAGAACCTGTATAAACACCCTAACCCAAGGACTGTGGGGAAAAAACATTTTTAATGATTGCTAGAAGGTGGGCAACGTGGAGACTATATAAGTTTCCTAGAAGAAGAAAATCGTTGTATAAATAATGCATGTCTTTAGCAACTATGCCCAATCTAGAATCCCCCATATGTACAAAATTTCAGAGACTGGAAGTTCCAACAGATTTAGTTGTTGTCAGGTTAGGGAAATCTGATATAACCACAGGGCAGTTTGGTAGATAGAGGAGTGAGAAATTCAGTCATCACTTCTTGCTCCCAAAGCAAAGGTGTGTGTGTGGGGGGGTATGTATTCACAAAGGCACATTGGTTTACCTTGAAATGCTAGGAGAAATCAAGCAACGTAGCTTTGCTGAATATTAGCAGGATGGCTTTGCAGAAGCACCTTCTTTACTTAGAATCTTGACTGTGTTAAAATTTTGAGGGTCAGATAGATTAGTTCCTAGGTACGGAAGGAATTTGCTAATGGTCTGGCTGAACCTGGCTGAACCTACTGTTTAAGTGCCGTCGTGGCGCAGTGGTTAGAATGCAGTACTGCAGGCTACTTCCACTGACTGCCGGTTGCCTGCAGTTCAGCAGTTCAAGTATCATCGGCTCAAGGTTGACTCAGCCTTCCATCCTTCCGAGGTGGGTAAAATGAGGATCCAGATTGCTGGGGGCAATATGCTGACTCTGTAAACTGCTTAGAAAGGGCTGTAAAGCACTGTGAAGCGGTATATACCGTGTTTTCCCGAAAATAAGACCAGGTCTTATTTTCTTTTAGGCTTGAAAATAAGCACTTGGGCTTATTTTCAGGGAGATCTTATTTTTTTAGATGCAGGAGGTGGCGAGCGTGGTCAGCTCATGGCTGCTGGGCCCCTTAACTGTCGCCCGCAGATCAGCTGATCCAGCGAGGGCTGGGAGTTCTGTCTCTCCAGGTGCCTGGAGATATTTTCAGCACACTCTTGCTAGCCCCAGCCCTGCCCATGGCACCAGGCAACCTTGCAGCTGAGGGCCCCTCTGTTCTGCAGCTCACCTTGTGGCTATGGAGCAGGCGGCGAGCACGGATTGTGCTCCGCCAGGCCTGGAGCTCAGGTGTTGCTTAGGCTGCTGCTATGATGAGGCAGAAAGCCATGTGCCCCGTTGGAATCGGCTGCCCCCCTGCCTGTACCCGGCTGCTGTTGCTTGAGAAAAGGACAGGCAATTGTGGAAGATTATGGGAAGCGCGTGCTTACTATAGAAGCAAAGCCCAGCCTGTCCCTTTGAAGTGATCAAATGTCTGTGTGTGAGAGAGAGAATGAGAGAGGGGGGGGAGGGAGGGAGAGGGAGAGGGAGAGGGAGAGGGAGAGGGAGAGGGAGAGGGAGAGGGAGAGGGAGAGGGAGAGGGAGAGAGAAACAAGGGAAGGGAGGAACAAGAATTGCAGGCAACACTGTTTGAAAGAGTGTCCTCTCCGCCGTGTCTCTTTCTCTCTGTCTCTCCCACACACACACACACACACACACACACACACACACACACACACACACACACACACACACACACACACACACACACACACACAGAGAGAGAGAGAGAGAGA
The DNA here is from genome assembly GCA_003457575.1 of Thermophis baileyi. NCBI lineage: Eukaryota > Metazoa > Chordata > Lepidosauria > Squamata > Dipsadidae > Thermophis > Thermophis baileyi. Next base: position 1,938,068 of record QLTV01003121.1, read on the forward strand.
GAGAGACATTTGTTGAGAAATGGTGGAAGGCAACCAGGTAAGGGGACTGACCCTCCCCCGCCTCCAGCTTGGGGCTTGCTCAGGGTGGTGCCCCGAGGCCTGGCCTCTGTGTGGGCAACCCCTGCATGGCCAGCGTGAGAAATGGGCTCCCTCGCAGCACCTCCTCCTTGGCATTTCACCTTCCTGCCTTTTGCAAACTTTTGGCTGCACGCAAGGAAAGCAGCAGAAGTCTTTCTTTCTCTCCCCCAAACTCCGCCAGAAATGAGTCTCTGTGAGATTTGTCGTGCCGCCACAGCCTCTTGGAGCAGGACCCTGCAAGGCTTGTTGTGGCGTTGCACGCATGAACGGCAGCACTGCCGCGAGCTTCATCACACTGGCGCAGCTGGCATCCTGCCGCTCGCGGCTGCGCCAGTATGTCTGTGCTGAGCTTGAGGAAAGGATGACAGGCAGGAAAATCCCCCTCCCCATTTTCCTGCCGTTCACAAAAAAGGCTCCATTCCGATCCTTCAGCGTATCCCAGGATTGCAACGCAGAAGGCTCGGAATGGAGCCTTTTTTGCAAACGGCAGGAAAATGGGGAGGGGGATTTTCCTGCCATTTGTCAAAAAGGCTCCATTCTGAGCCTTCAGCGTTGCGATCCTGGGATGTGTGGCCTTTTCTCAAGTGACATTTGATCGCTTGAAAGGGACAGGCTGCGCCCAGAGAGAAGGATAGAGAGGCAGCTCCTGGCCATCGCTGGCTCAGCTGATCTGCAGGACCCAATTAAGGGGCCGACCAGCCATGAGGTTACTGGAGAAGGGAAGGGCTGCCTCCTGTGCTGGCCACGCCCACCCCCTTCACTAGGGCTTATTTTTGGAGTAGGGCTTATATTAGGAGCACCCCCAAATTAGGCTTGGGCTTATTTTCAGGGTGGGTCGTATTTTTGGGGAAACACGGTAAGTCTAAGTGCTATTGCTATTACCGTGTTTCCCCGAAAATAAGACCCTGTCTTATTATTATTTTTTTGAACCCTGAAATAAGCGCTTGGCCTTATTGCCATGCACTCAAAAGCCCAATTGGGCTTATTATCAGGGGATGTCTTATTTTGGGGGAAACAGGGTATTAGTTTTGAAAAATTCTGGAGGATGATGAAAAGGTAAATGACTGGAAGAGAGTGAATGTTATCTCCATCTTCAAAAAGAGGGCGGAAGTGTACCCCAACAAACCATTCAACTGGTCATCATCAGCCAAGCAGCTTCTAGAGGAGATCATAAAGGATTTGCTCTTTAAACACAGAGTAAAAATGCAGCAATTACTATAAAACTGCAGGAATTTTTCATTAAGATTACTTAAATTTATAACATAAGACTGCTGTATATATAATATATTTTGATTTAAGCAGAACATTATATAAAAGTATCCTCATGACATTTTGATTTGCAAACCATGGGTCGACTGACCTGGTGTATCCAATAGATTCAGAGCTGTTGTTTAACAGCAGTAGTTAGGAAATCTCAAAGAATGCTCATCAATGGTTTCTCTCAAACTAAAGTAAGGCATACAATTCTTTGGGCTTGTATTCTTCAACATTTTCACTAATAAAACATATGAAGTGAATGGAGACCACCAGTAAGTATGGTGATGTTTGAGAAGTGCTCTACCTACCATGTGTCCATTTTTCTACAAATTCTACTGCACGCATAACTATTACCAATTATAAGTATTACCAGTTATGGAATAAAATGCCATGACAAGTTTCTGCCAATCAAATCTACAATTATTCAATTCAGATATGACATTTGTCCAAGATAGCATATGCTTGAAAACATTTTCATGTTGGTCATGTGGACAACCATATCTAATCCATATTTGGAAGCCTTTTTGTAATTCTTTAAGATTTTCCAGTACATATTTTTGCATTGAAGCTTACTTCCTCATTTTAGTATCTGAAAAATAGCTTTTCCCAGTTTGTACAATTACAGTATAAATTATATTGACTTGGGTAATGCGAGTTGCAATGGCAACAGCACCTAGATTTATATACTGCTTCATGGTGCTTAACGGTCCTCTCTAAGCAGTTTACAGAGTCAGCATATTGCCCCCAACAATCTGGGTCCTCATTTTACATATTTGGAAGATGCTAAGTTGGAGAAAGCTGGAATCTAAAAGCCATTTCTCTTCAAGTCATCTGGAAGCATCACCAGCTGCAACATTAGTTCTGTAAAATTACAAAAAGAAAAGAGCATACTCTTCTACACACACCTGCACACAACCCTATAGAAATCTAAGATCTAAAATCTAAGAAATTTGGATAAAGTCTGAATGCTCGGGATTTTCCTTTTATGTGCTTTTAAAAACAGATTTCAAGCTTTTGTGTAATGGCGGTGGGAAAGACCTTGGGAGACCAGGCAAAGAGATGCTGCCTGGGGAATGGTCAGATAAGAGACGGCAAAGACCACAGTTGGATAGTGGGCAGAGCAAGAAGCTCAGACCGGACCGTCTCTCAGGTTGTAAAGGAGATTTGTACTGTCAGATTTGGAAGATTCTGTTAATGTAGCCTTACCATAAAATAAAAGTAGCTCATCTGGTCGTGTCTCCTGTCCGGTCTATCTTGTAAGGCTGACACTTTGTGAAAGGAAAGATACAGGTGATCCTCACTTTATCACTGGTAATTGGGACCCCCAACCTGAATCACGATCATATGTCCTCAAGGATGGTGTGAAGGCCATAACTACCAGTTGTAAGTCCATCTCATTCATCAGCCCCATCATAACTTTGAAACAGTTGCTGAACAAGTGGACGCTAATCAAGGAACTACCTATAGCTCTGAAACAAATCCAAGTATCTTTACCTTAATGCTATCCAGAAACATAAGATATATATTTTCTGTTATACATGCAAATCTTGGAAGTGTCATGGAAGAAAACGGATACCTTAATAAATTAGAGCCATGATTACAAGAAGCTATAAATATGATGATGGCTACTTGGGCAGCAGCTAAGTCCATTTCATTAGCTTTTGAGAGATTTCATATGAGTATTCAAGTTCATCCTTACTCTTAAACACAGGCTCACATAGTTTGAAGAGCCCAAGGGTGGCTATTAGGCACAAGGAAGAAGAATATTGGCTTCATCCACACTCTGACTAGTGAAATCGCTCAGAAATGGCAAGCACAGAACATATCCATAGGGAAAAACCACTGCCTGCACAATTTGTAGGTACAGTATAGGTATACCTTTGTAGGTATAGACATTTCATGGCCTTTGAATATCGTTTCCAAGGCCTTAATTGCACCTCTATCAAGTGTATTTCTTGATATACACCTCTACGGTGTTATTTCTTGGCTACTGGACTCTGTAATGTTGATGATCAATGCCAAAAGGCAAACAGTAGCCTCTACTTCATTGTCTTCCTCGCAACAAGTTATTGTACTTGTTGGCCTTAGTTTAGTTATCTTTACATTTAATCATAGTCTCATACTAGGACTTGCCAGTCATGACTGTACATTCTCAGCAATCAGAAACTGTGGCATCGGGGTAACAGAGCATGGCAAGCTGCACCAGCAGTTAGATTATCATTATCCTGCTTAGGAGTTCTCTACAAACTTCTAAAAAAGAATTTTTGGTGATACGGAGAAAACTGGGTGATTCATGTATTGGACTGCTGCCGTTAAGGGAGCTACTGCAGAGAGTAGTTTACTATAGTTTGTCCCTGGGTACTGTTTTGCTTACCTGCTAATGTGGAGAAGAATAACATAAGGATTTGATATTTCTCTGACACTTTGTGGTCAAATCTCTAGAAATTTGTTGAAACTGTATTGGGCATTTGCTACATTCTGCCCAAGTGAGGATTCAGCGTAAAATTGGTTGCAGAATACAATTCTTTAAATGTTTTCTTTTTTTCTTTTCTTTCTTTCTTTTTTTTAAAGAAATCATTTCTAGTCCTTATGGTAACAATTGGAAATTCTTTGCAGTGCAACATGTCCAATATGCATTACACCTACTGTGTATGGCTATAATGTGAAATCTTATTAATTAACTTTCGATACAATTACAAGACTAATAGATGACATGGTCCAATACATTTTATAGTAATGGATAGAGGAAAGAATTGTCAGCATGTTCAGCTTCACTCAGTCAGTTTGCTAGTCAAAGAAGGTATTGTTCCTGCTCCATCATTACTGTAATTCTTGTAGGTCATCCTTTATTCACCTTCAAAAATCAGAAATGGAATGAAAAATAGCCACATAGGTATACTCTAAGCATTTTTGCTATGCGATTAATTAATATATGCTGATATATTATAGTCAAGGCATCTCATTCCATGCTCCCAACCCATGTATCAAATCTTTATGCCAATCAATTGTGCTAATTGACAAAGTCATATATTACTGACACAGCAGTAAATTCCCATATGTTACTTAGGATGACTTCAGCACCTATCAACTTTTGTTGTCAAAGATAGGGTGCTTAAGGGTCTGGGAGTTTCCAAACTTTAGCCCTGCCAATGAAACTAGATCTGCTGAAATCTGACTAGAATCAGGGCTTTACTGTTCAGGTTTTACATTGTATGAGTTGACATTGTATCATTAAGGAATTCTAGGGTCCTTTTGAAAGTTTTCATCCATCTCCTAATTATGGTCTTCTTGGGATGGAATTTGGGGATTACCAAAATCTTACTTAAATTTCCCCACTTCGTCACTGAGATTCAACTCACAATAGATGTCAGCCCCTTCAGGTTGTCCAGACCATGAAATAAACACTCATTTAAAGCTAAAAATACTTTAAATGAGATTGGCTATCTCAATGAAGCAGAATCTTGCAAGTCTGATTGTGCTAGACCTCCTCCTCCTCCTGCTTCTTATAGTTTAGTGAATTATAGCAATAGCAATAGCACTTAGACTTATATACTGCTTCATAGTGCTTTACAGCCCTCTCTAAGCAGTTTACAGAGTTAGCATATTGCTCCCAACAATCTGGGTCCTCATTTTACCCACCTCAGAAGGATGGAAGGCTGAGTCAACCTTGAGCCGGTGAGATTTGAACCGCCGAACTGCAGCTAGCAGTCAGCTGAAGTAGCCTGCAGTGCTGCACTCTAACCACTGCGCTACCTCGGCTCATTTATGGATACTGTGGTTGCTTTCAAATATTATCTACATTCAGAAAACAGATATTCTGGACTTGAAACTTTTGTCTAGGCAACAGCTTCTGCATATCTCTTCAAGGTCATCTTCCTTACTCTATACAATAGCCTATGATTTATAGCTTTCTCTCCTTTTTCTCTCCTTTTTCATTAATTTTAGGCCAGTAGGTCTATTGGTTGGGCCATAGGAATAACCTTGGTTCATACCACAGTAGCTGAATTTTAAACAATTGAGTTTATTAACAAAACACTCAGGGATATGTACTCCACTAAATATAAATAAGAAAGGAACATTTGTTCTAACTTTGTTCTAACTCTAGCTGTTACCATTGGCAAGTGACTACTGTAAACCAGCAGAGTGCCTGAAAAGAGTGGCGTAAGCTCAGCAAGTTAAAAACTTGGCAGGCTGACCTGTTTCTGAGGTAAAGGCCGATTCCATGCGAAACAGTTCTCAAGCACATTCACTACAGAATTTGCTAGAGCTTTCTTGGGCCCCAACCCAGATACTGTACTAAACAAAATGGAAACCAGTCTGCTAAACAATGTTTGCAATTTGACTCACCCCAGCTATTGTCCAAGGTTAAAAGTGAAAATAACTCTACAGAATCTGCACAAATCTACACAGTCACTAGACGGCAGCAAAGAAATACAGAAAAGAGTATACTCTCTTTGCTGCTGTCTAGTAGTCAAGTGAATTTTTGCAGCCCAGATATAGTCAACCTAATGTTTGTGGTTCCCTTTTGTTAACAATAGCAAAGAGATGAACAGGCTTACCAACCAACGAGAACCATCTTAATAGTCAATTTCAATTGAAGACCCCAGCATAGAAAATGGTAAAGGATCAGGGGTGGGTTCTAATTTTTTTTACTACTGGTTCTGTGGGCATGGCTTATTTTGTGGGTGTGGTTTGATGGTCATGTGACTGAGTGGGCATGGCCAACCTGACGTCCCTCACGCCCACTCGCATGACCCCCCACCAAGCCACGCCCACAGGAAAAGGTAGGAAAATTTCCCCTCCTTTAGCGGCCCCGCCCCACCCCATCTGCCACCCCCAAATTGCGCCCCACTGTGAGATGTGCATCTTACCGGAGACTGGCAGCTCCATCACATCTCTCAGCCGTTGCGTGCAGGGCGAGAAGTTGTTAATTTCCTCGCACTCACGAGAAGTTTTTTACTTTGCACGGTTTGTCCCTGCACGCAATGGCTGAGAAACGACCCAGAGCTGCCAGTCTCTGGTAAGATGCATGTCTCGCGGCCCTCCCACCCCATCTGCCACCCCAAAATTGCATCTCACTGCGAGATGCACATCTTACTGGAGACTGGCAGCTCCATCGCGTCAGTCAGCCGTTGCGTGCAGAGCGAGAGGTTGTTAATTGCCTCGCACTCACGAGAAGTTTTTTACTTTGCAAGGTTTGCCACAATGTTTGTGGCAGGATGCTCCTCGATGCGCGGAGGCAGGAGGAGGCGGTTTCGTTTGCTGCCTGTGAGCTGTGGGCAGCGAGCAGCAGAGCAAGTAAGCCAGCAATCTGCCGGCTGCCTCTAATCTGCAGTTTACTTGTGAGCACGTTTACTCGTGAGCATGGTGCTTACGAGTAAACTGCAGATTAGAGGCAGCCGGCAGATCCCTGGCTTACTCGCTCTGCTGCTCGCTGCCCACAGCTCACAGGCAGCAAAGGAAACTGCCGCCTCCTGCCTCCGCGCATTGAGGAGCATCCTGCCACAAGCATCGCCTCCCCAACAGCAGTTGGGAGGTGACGGCTGCAGCTGACTTGGGATGGAAACACAGAGAAATGCCCGGCGAAGCAACTGCCTTTTCCTCTCTGACTTCAGCTCGCTGCCCACAGCTCACAGGCAGCAAAGGAAACTGCCGCCTCCTGCCTCCGCGCATTGAGGAGCATCCTGCCACAAGCATCGCCTCCCCAACAGCAGTTGGGAGGTGACGGCTGCAGCTGACTTGGGATGGAAACACAGAGAAATGCCCGGCGAAGCAACTGCCTTTTCCTCTCTGACTTCTGTTAGCAGAGAGAAGGAAGAGGCAGAGGCAGCAGCAGAAGGAAAGGGGCCGATCGCTTCACAGCCAGCATGGTTTCCTGGGCTCCCTTCACCTGGCTCTCCTCACAGCGCCACCACATACACACACAAGGACGTCTCCCTCGAGAGGCTTCAGAGGCCGAGCCTTTTTTTCTTTTCCCCCTCCTGCCACTGCAAGGGCTTTGCGGCGTGGAGGCTTCTTCTTCCACAGGCCACGAGGATGGGAGTGGCCACCTCCCGAGGTTTGGGAAGGGAAGCAGGGCACGTTAAAGAAAGGTAAAAGGGAAGCGGGGTGGGGGGTGGGTGGGGTGGGAGAGATGCGTGTCTCACAGTGGGGCACAATTTGGGGGTGGCAGATGTGGCGGGAGGGCCGTGAGACACACATCTTACTGGAGACTGGCAGCACCGGGTCGTCTCTCAGCCATTGCATGCAGGGAAACAGGGGAAAACTTTGCAAAGTAAAAAACTTCTCATGAGTGCGAGGCAATTAACAACTTCTCGCCCTTGCAAGAAGTTTTTCTTTACTTTGCAAGGTCTTTCCCTGCACGCAATGGCTGAGAGACGCAACCGGGGACTGGTTCGGGGGCGTGGCCAGCCAGAGATCACTACCAGTTTGGGGAACCATGCCAAATTTCTGCTAACGGTTCTCCTGAGCCGGTCCAAACCGGCAGCAACTCACCAGTGTAAAGGATCTATGCATTCTTGTCTTTGAAATAAATGTAGTAGCTGAATTTGCATCCGAATTCATTAATTAAGAACTCTGTTTGCTTAGGAAGAAGAAGGATAGGAGGAACTCCATGAGAGATCAAAAGCAATCCAACTAAAATCCGATACCCAATTTTTATACCTATCAGGATTTGTTAAGTACTGCAATCAATACATTCATCATTTTCTCTTCATGAGTTCCTCGAGGGAATACTCCATATTTTAAACATTAATTTTAAGCTTTGCTTAGATACCTTCAACATTTTTAAGACCTATCCCAACTGCAGCTATTTCTCCAAATACATTGGGATTACAATTTTCTGAATTCTCAGTAGCTATTTTAGTTGGCAATTTCGAGAATCATGGCCTCAACAGGTATAGGTTGGATAGTGCTGCATTATGCAATAGACATTTCTATGGAAAATTATTATCCTAATTTATGAGTCCTATCATGAAGAATGTAACAGCAAATTGTGGCACTTAGCTGATTTTGAAAAGACTAAACAGAGTGCGTCTGGCTAGCATTTGATGAGAGACTGCCAGGAAACCCCAAGGATGTGAAGTAGACTGAAAAAATAAAAATAAAAAAACAAGCATCTATGTCAGAAGAAAGCAAAAGTAAACAAGTAATATGCTCTTGTTGTCAAGAACACAATATGGATGTATTCATGTGGTCATCAGGCGTTCAGTTCAACTCCAGAGAGGTATTTTCTTTATTCACACAACAGTATTGATGGTCATAACTTTTTTCTTCATAGAATTATGATGGTTATTTTGGTTAAGAAATAGAGATTTGCATTGAACTTAATTATATAGTCTTATCACCTAAAACACTGGTCAGGTTTTTCCATTTTAATCAATCATCCTTCCATTCCACATGACATATTCCAGTCAAGAAAGTCTATGCCAGTGATGGCGAACCTTTTTGGCACACTTGCACTTCTCAGGAACCCGGAAGAGGAGCTGCCCAGGGCACAGGCGCACGCTGGAAAATGAACTTCAGTTCCATGTGCGCCGACAGCTACTCTTCCTGGTTTCTGGCATGCATGCGCGCATGACGATCAGCTGGCCGGCGCACATGCTCACGCAGGAAAATGGAAGACCAGCTCTTCAAATTTCCAGGACTGCCGCATGCATGAAGGCCAGCTGATCGTTGCACGTGCATGCGCGCCAGAAACCCGGAAGTGGAATGGGCGACACCGCATGTGCCAGGCAACATGGCTCCGCATGCCACTTCGGGCACGCGTGCCATAGGTTCGCCATCACGGGTCTATGCTATAGTCTGTAACATGCAAATGTCTGTCAGTTCATGGAAGTTCAAATATATCTATATGGATTTATATAGATACACACACAACTAACAAACAGCTACACAGCTACACCGATATCCCTCCTATGGTATTTCTATTAAAGCAATGAATCGGTAACCAGATAGTTATCCTTTGCACTAGAGCAGTGATGGAGAACCTTTTTTTGCTCGGGTGCCAAAAGGGCATGCGTGCGCGCAATAGCATGCACGCGCGTGCCCACATCCATAATGCAATGCCCTCCCCCCGTGCATGCATGCACAACCCCCTGCGCTGTCCCCCCTGCGTGCATGCGCGCAGGCCTCACTGAACCCTCCAGACTTCTGGTAGGTCCGTTGGGCCGTTTTTCGCCCTCCCTAGGCTTCAGGAAAGCCGAACTTCCAGTAGGTCCGTTGGGCCATTTTTCGCCCTCCCCAGGCTTCAGGAGGCTTTCCTGAAGCCTGGGGAGGGTGAAAATGCCCTCCCGCCGTCCTCCGGAAGGCCAAAAATCAGCTGGCCAGCGCGCACATGCGTGCTGGAGCTGACATAGGGCAACGCCTCGCGTGCCCTCAGATATGGCTCTGCGTGCCACCTGTGGCACGTGTGCCATAGGTTCGCCATCACGGCACTAGAGCCTTTTATTTGAATTGTTACACTTGTGTCCTATTGAATCATTAAGAGTTGGGTGGCCTACAAGTTTAATAAAGTATTATTGCTACTGTTGTTGTTGTTACTCCTGCCAGTGAACTCGTGATTGAGATGTTCCCTTTCTATTGCCACCAAAATTTTGGTAGGTAGGTTAGAGAGAAATTTTTACAATCTTTGAAAAAGGAAACTGATCTCAAAGGCAATTCGCAATTTTATCCTAGGAATTTACAATGTCTTCCATCTACTATTGGAGATTATATAAATCTTGTTTGCATGAATCATCTATCACCACAGCAATAGCTGGATAATGCTATAATTGCCCCATAGCTGTCCTATTAGATCACTAGATCAGTAAGAGCAGGAGTTCTAGGCACAAAGGGAAAACCTGTAAGCAGAGGTGGGCTTCAGCAGGTTCTGACCAGTTCTGGAGAACCGGTAGCGGAAATTTTGAGTAGTTTGGAGAACCGGTAGCAGAAATTTTGAGTAGTTCAGAGAACTGGTAAATACTACCTCTGACTGGCCCCGCCCCCATCTATTCTCTGCCTCCCGTGTCCCAGCTGATCGGGAGGAAATAGGGATTTTGCAGTAACCTTCCCCTGGAGTGGGGTGGGAATGGAGATTTTACAGTATCCTTCCCTTGCCACGCCCACCAAGCCACCCCCACCAAGCCACGCCACGCCCACCAAGCCACCCCCACAGAACTGGTAGTAAAAAAAATTTGAAACCCACCACTGTCTGTAAGTGGTATTTAGCCATGTTCAGTATCAATGTGAAAAAGAATATCAGTCTTAACTGAGCTAAAGGGAACTATTTTGAGACACAGACTGGGGCCAGAACATTTCTGAGGCTAAAGAAATGGGCAGGTTGTTTGCCAATTTTTGCACATTGGAGTCCCATATAAGAGAAGATGATCATCCAATACACATCAAGACTGAGTGAAGCTGAAACATTAAGAATATGCTTAGAATAAATCCATTTAGCACTACGGTATGAATTGACTGGCCCATTCGCACAAATAGGATCAGATTGTAGGACTTTTTTTTCTTGCCATGTTTTCTTATTGGACAATGTTTCTACTTTGAAAATGTTAGCACTGAAAATTGTTGCTTGAATGACAGAGGGTGTTACAGTTTTTACACTCGATCTAGCCATATAAATAACATTCCAAGGTTATGGCTTATTTAATATTCCAATTGCCACTTAGAGGCTGAAATAAAATGTAAAGTAAATGCAGAAAATGACAAAATGAGCCGTATGTTGATTATCCATTCTTTTATTGCTCCCCTTAGGTCAATATTACTTTTATTTTATTTTTTTCAAGCCAAAACCACCTTTCTTTGCTTTCAAAAAGAGAGAGCTAATCATTTTCATTGGTGGCACTTCTTTCACAGAGAAAAACCATCACCTTCAATCCAAAATTCACATGAGAGTAATATGACTATGTTGTAAGGAATATCCTTCTGGGTTCAGCTCCAAGTGGGGAAAAAGACACTGGATTCAAGGAAGTTGCTTGGAAAGAAGGTTTAATGGTGGACAGGAGCACATGGCTTAGGCTCCTGAACAGAAAAGGTGGATCACATGCTTCCAGATGTTGGGAGAGGAGAGAAAAGGAGAGAAAAGATGCTGAGACTCTTGGTT
>QLTV01003121.1:1977077-1991805 GCA_003457575.1 Thermophis baileyi
TAGGAATGATCGCCACCCCCAGCGAAGGCTTCTCTTCAGGTGACCCTCCTCCCCCTCTTGCGACTCCCTGGCTGGTTGTGGCGCGTGCGGGGAGACCCTCCTCAAGCGAGCGCCAAAGTGGAGCAAAGGCACATGCGGAGGATGGGCGGTTGCTCGCTTAAGGAGGGTCTTTGGACACGGCTTCTCTCCTGCCCTAAGGATTTGGTCATTGCTTTGCTGTGTCCCTTCTCATCTTCCCCCCTGCAGCTCTTTGGCTGAGCGAGGAGGGCATGAGCTCCAACCCAAAGCAGCAGGAAGTGAAGGCTGCCTTATGCACAAATGTGGCATGAAGGCAGCTACAGGGCTGCTTCTCTCCTGTCGTAAGGATCCAGCCATCGCCTTGCCTTGCCCCCCCCACCCCGCATAAGAGGAGGAGGGGGAGGAGGGTCGCCGGAGCGAAGGCAGCCTTCGCTTCCTGCCGCTTCGGGCTGGAGCTTACGCCCAACCCGCTCGGCCGAAGAGCTGGGGGGGGGAACGGGATGGCACGGGACACAGCAAGGCAATGGCCAGATCCTTCAGGCAGGAGAGAAGCCGTGTCCAAAGACCCTCCTTAAGCAAGCAGCAACCCGCCCTCCGCGCGCGCCTTTGCTGTGCTTTGGCGCTCACTTGAGGGACTCCCCGCGGATGTGCACCCTCCTGGCCCCACCACAGCCAGCCAGAGAGTCATGAGAGGGGAGGAGGGTCGCCTGAAGGAAAGCCTCCACCGGGGGTGGCTATGTTCCTCAACCAGCGCCGAAGAATCAGCCCCGCCCGCTTCTCCATTCCTTACCTTCTCAGGCCAGGTGAGGGAGGGGCGGGTGAGGCCAGCCAGTGATGGGACAGGGAGCCACAGCAGGGGGCCCAAAGTGCCACATGCGGCTCCAGAGCCACGAGTTGCCGACCCCTGCCATAGGACTATTACATAGAGGATCTTTCATCTCACATATGTTCCACGATACTCACATGATGTTTTCTGAAATTTCTTCAATGACAGCTCTGAAGATTGAGAAAGCTGGTATGCCTTGCCTTAGAAGTATAATAGTATCAGTGGTGGGCTGCTGCCGGTTTGGACCGGTTCGAGTGAACCGATAGTTCTGACGATCAGCTGGCCCCCCCCCCCCCCCCCCCCCCCCCCCCCCCCTCCTTTTTTTCTCCTTTTTTTCTTTCGCCCTTCTCTCTCGCCCCCCGCGACCGCCGCCCCCCCCCCCCTTCTTTCTAGCTCAGCTGATTCACGCGGCACAGCTGATTTCCGCGCCTCCACTGTTCTACTTACGGGGGCTGCCTTAGAAGGGAAGCAGCTGTGCTTCAAATTGCTGTATTTTGAACGCTGCGCACAAGCGTGTTAGGCACGCACGTGTACAAAGCGCACGATCACTGAACCGGTTGTTAAACTGGTTGCAGCCTACCACTGAATAGTATGTAGGAATGACCTTGGGAGACAAGGAGAAGAGTTAGGGCAACAGTCAGATAGTTAAGTGATAGAATGGTCTCAGCCTGAAAAATGTGGGTGTGGCAGATGTCTCAGAAGGGACTCTCCCTAGTTTCTTGCATTGTAGAGATAATGAAGAGAGACACACTTTTAGATTTGCAAGATTCTGATAATATAACCTTACAATAAAGTAGAGCTAGCCAGTACTTCTGCATGTGTTTCTTGTCTGGGCTGCCTCACAAGACTATCAACCTTGCAAGTCTCGAAGTCCAACTGATAGAACTATCAAAGGGGTGTTAAAGACTGCTCAACAGATTCATTGCAAGATTGAGTGCAATTTTTATTTTTCTTGTTATTGTCTTTTGTCATACAAATACAGCAAATTAAATGCCTTTTAGGAGCTGGAAGTGCTACCTTGGGGGGAAAAGAGAAATAAATATTTTATTGTTCTGAGCTACTCATATCCTTGAAATGGCTCTTACTGGAAGAAGTATATATAAATCATAATTTTAAAGCTTTATATTTGGTATTTTGTTTTGATCAGAACATTTTCCAAATGCTGAAGAAGAAATATCAGGTGTAGAAGCTTGTTTTTTAATACTCAGATTTGGATATAGCACCACTGAATGTACATCATTCATCTAAAGATTATCTAGAAAATCATATACTCTCCATAATCATTCCCAATATGAACTTACTTTCTTCTCCGCTACTTTTCATTTAGATTGTTTCTTAGTTTGTTAAGGCACATGACATAAACACTGCAAATATTTTAGATCATGCTCCTGTCAAGTTAAATATCTCAATTAATAATAATTTGTCTATGTTTTTTCAAGTGGTTCTTGAATGAGAAAGATTTTATTAAGCAAATAGAACAGAAACTTGTAGCAGGGTTAAAAAAAATCAACAGGGACAAATTTTCATCACCATAGCAGGGATATAGTCATATGTTCTCATAAAAAAAGAAACAGAAATTAAAGTTAAATCTCTGGAGGAAAAAGTTAAAAATCTGTTAAGTCTTTAACACATCACATCCATTCCCAGAGTGATACAGAACTTTGATCCCTGCTAAATATAAACTTAACAAGTTTTATTTTGCTGAAATAGTTTTTTTAAATTATATTGTTCCAAGAAACGATACTGGAAAAGGGAAGAGAAATTAAGTACATTATTGCTTTTTAGACTTATATTATGCAACACAGTTTTGTTTCTTCAATTCATGATATACATAGAAAATTTAGGTTGCTGTTTCTGTTTAATTTCCACCCGAGTTGCATAGTTTCCATTTCTCTCCATTTCTCTGTCCATCTGTTTGTCTCTCTTACAGAATCAGACTATGGACACATTTATTAACATCATTTTTTTCCAAGAACTTATTATGATTATTACATATCTAAAAGTAGAAGGATTCTTGGTTCTGCCAATTTACCAATCGGTTGGTAAAAGTATACTGGGTTCTTGTTCTCAAATCTCTTATTGGAGTAGAGATATAGAATCATAGGGCTGTCAGGCCTGGAAGCCATCTTTTACCTTTTTGTATTCAGGCCTGCCACATTTTCTACTGTGAGAAAATGGGAGGGGGGATTATATGGAGTAGGTGATATGTAGTAGCCTAAATAACATTCTTTCCAGAAAGTCAAGGCCACTGTGCCCTGCAGCTGCAATGAAGTGACTGGGAGGCATCTTCAGTTTGGATGGTGCCTGATTGGATCGTGTGATGGACGTGTGGGTGCTGGGCAGGGACTTGAACTTTCATTTGGATGGAGAAAACCCAGAAGCTTTCAGATTCGGGTTTTGCCAGATGTTGCCAACATGACATCTCTAATAAATTGGAACTTTGGGGAACTTCTAGCCTCGGAGTTTTATTTCGTTGGGGGTGTTTATTGGAACCCTGACAAGGGCTGGAAGAGATCTTGTAAGTCTTCTAGTCCAACCCCCTGCCCAAGGCAAGAGACCTTACTTCATCCTAGATAAATGGCTGTCCAATCTTTTTCTTGAAATATTCCAGTGATGAAGCATCCACAAGTTTAGGTGGCAAGCTCTTTCATTGATGAATTGCCATCACTGTGAGGAAGTTTCACCTTAGTTCCAGATTAGTTCTCTTTTTAACAAACTTCCACCCATTGCTTTTTGTCTTGTCCTCAGGAGATAGCCAACAGTCTTTGGAGAAATAAACTGATCTCCTCCTCTCTGTGACTGCCTTTCATGTACCAGAAGATAGTTATCATGTCACCCCAGTCCTTCTCTTTGTTAGATTAAACATACCTACTTCCCTTAACCATTCACCATATGGATTAACCTCTATAACCCTTATCATCTTTGTTGCTTTTCTCTGCACTCTTTCCAGGGTCTAAGAATCTTTTTATATCATGGCGACCAGAATTGGGTAAGTATTCCAAGTGTGGCATTCACTTGGAATACTCATCACTGGTGCAGTATAGAGTGGTACTATCACTTCTCATAATCTTGATGCCATCCCTCTGTCCTAGTTCTGCATTGGCTTTTTTGACAGCTTAAGGCACACTGCTGGCTCATACTTTAGTGATAGTCCACTAGGACACCAAGATCCCTTTTTCACAGATACTACTGTTGAGGTAGATACTGCCTATTCTATAGCTGTGCATTTGGTTTTTCCTGCCTAACTTCCTTTCCTCACCACTGAACTGCATCTTGTTGGAAGGGGCCCAATGCTCAAGTCTGTCAAGATCCTTCTGAGTCTATCTTCCAAGGTGTTGGCAATTCCTTCCAGTTTGGTGTCATCAGCAATTTTGGTGAGTTCCTTTTCTATCCCCTCAACTACATTGTTTAAGATGGTGTTGAAGAGTGCTGAGGCCAAGATGGAAAGTTTAGATATCCTGCTGCATGCTTCTCCCATGTAGGTATAATTTTATTAAGGACCCAAAGATGTTGATCTGAGGAAACTTCTTGGATGAAAAGCAAAACATTTTCAAGGAGAAAAACCAAGAAAGTCCAGTTGCCTTTTGAACAGCACCTTTGGGACAATTATGACCTGGATGATTGAGAATTCCCATAGACATTCCATTAAGGACTACATGCTGAGTGTGGTTGGTCAACCAATTGCAAAACCCTTTAGTTGTATTACTATCTATCCCTCATGGTTCTGTCTTACCAAGAAGTATGCTGGAGTCTACTGTGTCAAATGCCTTACTGAAGTCCATAGAATTTCCCTAATCCACTAATTTAGTCACTTCATCAAAGAAGGCATTAAGATTTGTCTGTATACATTTAATAAATGTATACTGGTTTCCAGTGATCGTTTTGTTCATTTCTAGCTGCTCACAAATCTACTTTTTGATTAACCTTTTTAGGATTTTCCCAGAGATAGATGTCAAGCTGCTTGGTCTGTAGTTTCCTGAATCCACTTTCCCCCCCCTTCTTGAATATTGGAATTGCATCAACTCTTTTCCAGTCCTCTGGTGGTTTCTCCATGCTCCGGGAGCTTTGAAACATTTTCTTCAGTGGTCCCGAGATCACAACTGCCAACTCTTTCAGAACCCTGGGATGTAAACCATCTGTTCCTGACAATTTGAACTCATTTAAAGTGGATTGGTGTTTTATAACCAATTTCTTGCCTATTTTGATCTGTGTTTCTAATCTGTCTCCCACTGTGCTGCTTTTGATGGGTTGGACTATTTTTTATTTTTGTGTAAATTGTTTTTTTAAGTAATTAAGTAATTTGTGATATTAGTAGTCTACTTTCTCCCTGCTACCTATCATCTTCTTGCCATTCTTCTCTCATTAGTGGACCAATCATTTCCTTGACTTTTTTCTTATTTTTTACATATTGAAAGAAACTTTTTTTTTTTTGACATTTGTTGCAAGTCTTAGTTCATACTTAGGCTTAGCCTTCGTGACTCTGTCCCTGCATATTCAGGCTATTTGCTTGTATTTAGTTTGTTTTAGTTTTGTTTTAGTTATCCCTGTTTCCATTATTTTATATTTGTCCTTCTTGTCCCTCAGTTTGTCAGAGAGTTCTTTGAACAACAATGCTGGTCTCACTTGGTGTCTTTTACATTTCTGCCTCTGTGGTATTGTTTTTGTTTGGGCCTTTAGTATTTTTCATTTTTCATGTATCCTGAACTGTTTTTCCTTTTAGGGTTTCCATCCAAGAAATCCTTCCTAACCTCTCTCTTAGTTTGTTGAAGTCAGCTCTCTTAAAGTCTAAAATATTGGTCTGACTTTGTTCAAACGTCTGTGTCTGCATTATGGCAAATTCTAGTATGATGTGGTCACTCTCCCTCAAAGTTCTTACAACTTCTACTCCCTTAGTCATTTCATCCCTATTAGTTAGGACGGGGGTCTGCAACCTGCGGCTCTGGAGCTGCATGCGGCTCTTTGGGCCCTCTGCTGTGGCTCCCTGTCGGGTGATCCCATCAATGATGGCCCCGCCCCTCCCAGTCACTCCTTGCTTAGCCTGAGAAGGTAAGGGCAATGGTGGGGGATGGAGAAGCGACTGGGGCTGATTCTCTGGCGCCTCATTCTTGCTGGAGCTTCTTCCAGCCCTTGTTGGTGCTGGGAGTGCCTCAGTCGCTTGGGAAGACGCGCAACCTGCTCTCCGTCCTGAGACATTGGCCCGACCCAGCCGTGACTGACACCAGCCTCACTATCACAAGGGCTGGTGGGGTGGGAATGGGATTCGGGAGGAGGGGACGACAGAAAGGGGGATGGGCCCGCAGCACCCATCTGCAGCTTTAAAACATGCACGGGGAACTTTCGCCACCTGGAAGATGCTTTTCAATTAAAGCCGTGTGTGTGTGTCTATATTTCTCTCTGTCTCTGTGTCTCTTCTCTCTCAGAAACCCGGCGAGCTCTCCTTGGGGCTCTTCGCTACTCCTTTTTTTTCTTCTTGGCAACTTTTTTTAAATCCGGGCTGGCTGAGGAACGAGCACAAGCCACGGTGGAGCTTCCCTTCAGGTGACCCTCCTCCTCCTCCCCCTCCTTCTCCTCTCGCTATCCCCTGGCTGGCTGTGGTGAGGCCGGGAGGGTGCGCACAATTGGGGAGATCCTCCTCAAGTGAGCGGCTGGCCACCCTGTGTGTGCCTTTTCTGTGCTTTCGCTGAGCCTGGCTGCCTGCTTGAGGAGCGTCTTCCCACTCGTATGCACCCTCCAAACCACACCACAGCTGGCAAGGGGGTCACAAGAGAAGAAGGAGGGGGGAGGAGGAGGGTCACTGGAGCCTTAGTGCAGGAGCAAAATGGCCCTGTACTTGCCTTCATGCCACATTTGTGGTCAAGGCAGCCTTTGCCTTCTGCCGCTTGGGGCTGGAGCTCACACCCACCACACTTGGCCAAAGAGCTGCTGGGGGGGAGGGAACACGGCAAGGTGATGGCCGGAGCCTTAGTGCAGGAGCGAAGCGGCCCTATATTTGCCTTCGGACCACATTTGGCTCAAGGCAGCCTTCGCCTCCTGCCGCTTTGGCCTCGGAGCTGTAAGCCGCATCCTGTTGCTAGGGGCGAGTGGGACAGGGTCGCATTGTGGCTCCATGTTGTAATGGGCTCCAGGAGGAGGAGAGGACCCTATCTCCCCCATTGTGAAGCGCGCTAAAGTTCACTGTGCTGCGCAAAGCACTGCAAGAGTGCCTCATGGCCTGCTTGATGCCTCATATCAGAATCAGAGAGGGGGGAGAGAGCCATACAGAGAGAGAGACACAGAGAGAGAGATACAGAGAGAGGGGGAGAGACATAGAGAGACACACAGTGTGTGAGAGATACAGAGAGAGGGGGGGAGATGGAGGAGAGAGAGAGATAGAGAGAGACACAGAGAGAGAGAGATACAGAGAGAGGGGGAGGGGGAGAGAGAGACAGAGAGAGATACACAGAGAGATACAGAGAGGTGGGGGGGAGAGAGAGAGAGAGATACAGGGGTGAGAGGGGGTGAGAGAGAGACAGAGAGAGAGAGATACAGAGAGATACAGAGGGAGAGGGGAGAGAGGGAGAGGGAGAGAGAGAGAGTCTGCCCTAATGACCAGCTGGGTAGGCGTGGCTAGGGGGTCATGTGACTAGGTGGGAGTGAGTGACGTCGAGTTGGCTCCCGATGTTTTCTTTTCTGTGGGAAATGGGTCCAAATGGCTCTTTGGGTGTTTAAGGTTGCAGACCCCTGAGCTATACTGGATTATGTCCAGTATAGCTGACTCTCTAGTACTCACCTCCAACTTTTGGGTGACAAAGTTGTCAGTTGGGCATGTCAGAAATCTGTTCAATCCTAGCTGTACTGGATTCAATGCATTCAATACATTGAAGATTTTTCAATTAAGACTAGTATCCCTTAGTTTCAGTGAGGCAAATATTAAAATAGTTCCTAAGCAGCTATGGTTTCTAACATTTGTTCCAGTTGTATTTATTTGATGAATGTGGAGGCTAAGATTTTAATAAGTATTCTAGCCTATATTATTATAGTTTGCTCTTCTAATTATTTTGTACCCAGATGAAGATGTATCATCATCAAAGTTCTGATGATATTATATTTTAACTGAATTAATTGTATTAACTCAAAACAGAAGCCAGCAGTTAATTTCTTTGACTACTAGGGGAAATCTGGGTACAATATACTTACCTGAATGTTTCTATGGTGGATGTTGATTATTATGGGATTCCCCAAAATTTCATAGCTCTAGGACAGTGGCTCCCAACCTTTTGTGCACCAGAGAAAGGGGTTTTTCTGAAGACCGGAGGGGGTGTGGTTTCGCGTGCTGCCTGCAATCCCACGGATGGAGCTTCACTTGTTTGCCTGGCCCATGCTCTAGAACAGGACTGTCAAACTCGATTTCATTCAGGGCCACATCAGGGTTGTGTTTGACCTCCGGGGGGGCGGATGTGTGTGGGCATGGCCAGCTCAATGTCACTCGTGTTGGGGGCACCTGTGGTGGCCCGAGCACTCTGCCAGAGAAAACGGAGCTCTTTTTTCACTGGCAGAGGGTTGCAGGAGGCTGTCGCAGCCGAAAATGGTGCTGGGGAGGGCTGCGTGTGGCCCTCCCAAGCTCTGTTTTCACTGGCAGTGGCACCGCAGGCCAGTCCTTCACTGTTTCCAGGGTAACCCTATGGGCCAGATCTAAGCATCCCGTGGGCAGGATCCGGGGTGCCTTGAGTTTGACACTCCTGCTCTAGAATATGAAAATAGGTATTTTCTGTAGATTCTGAATAACATAAGATCGTTTGTTAAACTTAAACTTGGTTAAAGTTCTTAATCTGACTTCAGGGGCTTTTGTCCTATTAGAAATTCTAAACGCATTAACAGAAATATAGCAGGGAAAGCAGAGTATAAAGTATTGTTATGCATGAATGATGTATTTTATAGATTATGTATAGACTATTCTTTACCGTATTTTGCTAATGTATAAATTTGGTATCCTGTGTCCAATTGCTGCACAAATTAGCAAATTGGACTTGGATAATAATTTTAGATGGCCTTCTAATCCATCATTTAATCTGGAATAAATATTTCTAAGCAACTTTTTCAAGTGGAAATTTTGAACTTATTCCCAATTTTAAAAAGAAATAAAGAAGATTTAGAAAAAAAAACGATCAAATAATCTTTCGAGTATTTCAAATAACACAATAGTGATTAAGATGAATTTGATTTACACTCTAATAGGCCTTCCTGTTTTTAATCCTTTGCATATATATATATATATTTAAAAGATGGATTTCACTGGGTAAATTGCAATTACCTGCTGGGAAAGATGGATTTAACTTTTATGCTTTCAGGCTTAACAATGGCAATTTTGTTTTAACTTCAGTTATTGGTTGGAACTTCAGATTTAAGGTTCTCTTTGAGCCTATCTAGAAAGCTTTTTGTTAAGTAGTGGGAATGATCACAGAAGACAGACTTCAGAACAGCTCTTTTATTCAGCACTACTCAAGACAACCAGCAAACAAGGGTCTGACAGCTTGCTCTTTTATAGAGAGCTGTCAGACAGAACAGCCAATAGCGTTTCAGCATTTTCCCGCTCAAACGCTGGACCTGGGTGAAACCATGTACTGACAGTTAGTACATAACATCCCTCCCCTCTTAGATGGAGCAGTCCAACAAATGTAGTCATGCAGGTAGGCGGGGCATTTGGGAATCCTCCCTGACCTGCGCAGCTCAGTTGTTGGCGAGGCAGCGGCCTGTGCGGACAGGTCTGCTGTCACTCCTGGGTCTGAGCATGGAAGCTCCTGGAACTTATCGGGCATGGCCTCCTCGGCTAAGGGAACCAGTTCAATTGGAGGATGCCGCTGGACTTCTGCTTCCCATGGTAGGTCCTCCGTCACCCTCTGGCTTGAGTTAGCTAGGGGAGGAACAAATTTGTTTATAATTTGCGGGTTTTTTAATTCCCCTTCTACCCGCTTGCGCAGCTAGTCTATGTGCCTTTTCCAAAGGCGGCCGTCTTGTAGCTGGACCTCATAGGACATGGGACCTATTACTTTCTCTATCACCCCAGATAGCCATAGGGAACCCTCGGCATAATTGCGGGAGTATACTATGTCTTCTTTGGCGAAAACCCTAGTTGTTTGTGTGAGGTCAGCTTTTTCTTTCTTGGAATAATTTGGGTGCAGGCGGTCTAGGACGGATTGGAGCCTGTGACCCATGAGGAGCTTGGCCGGGTTGCGGCCAGTTGTTGCACTAGGGGTAATGTGTTGGGTTAGGAGGAATTTATCGATTCTGGCCTGCCAGTCCCCTGGGGCTAATCTACCCAACGCTTCTTTTGCTGATCAGCCAATCCATTCGTGGCCGGATGAAGGACAGGGCATGGCGGATCCCTAATTCTGCCAAGTACCCCTTGAAACTGGTGGCCGTAAATTGGGGCCCATTGTCCGTTACAAGGACGTCCGGTATGCCAAGGATTGTGAAAAGGTGTCTGAGGACTTTAATGACAGCCTCAGCAGTGGTCGAGCCCATGGGGAAGATTTCGAGCCACTTTGAATAGGCATCGACAATTATCAAGAACATCTGCCCATGGCAGGGGCCAGCAAAATTGGCATGCAGCCGAGACCAGGGGCTCTTGGGTTGTTCCCAATCATGGACCAGGGCCTTGGGTGGAGCTGGCCTAGACTCTTGACAGGGTTTGCATAACCTGACCCAATTTTGGATTTCTGCATCCATATTGGGTCACCAAACATACCCCTTAGGCTTTCATCCAGACAATCCCCGGATGGCCTTCATGTAATGTCCGTAATATTCCAGCTCGCAGGCTGGACCACTCGATCGCTCCAGAGGAGGCATCCCCCTTGCTCAGACAGTTCGTGCTGCCTCTGCTCGTATAGTTAAAATCAGGTCTGACCGGGTCCTTCGGCCATCCCCTCCACACCCAGCTCAAAACAGTTTTGAGTGAGGGGTCCTTAGCCATGTGCCTAGCTACCTCGGCAGAGGTGACCAGTCCAGAGTCTGCCAAGTCAATAAGGAGGACGGGGGCATCCGGGGCAATGTCCGTTAGTAGATCGGGCAACGGGCACCTGCTTAAAGCGTCCGCGTTGCCCATGTCCCGACCTGGCCGATGCACCAGGCGATATGAATAGGCGGAGAGAAAAATGGCCCAGCGGGCAAAACGGGGTGATAGAGCAGCCGGAGTGGGGCAGTCCCCAGCGAGCAACCCCAAAAGAGGCTTGTGGTCCGTAACCAGAACAAAATCCCTCCCAAACAAATATTCGTGGAATTTTTTCACGCCTGCCACGGCAGCCAAAGCTTCCCTGTCCAGTTGGCTATAGTTTCTCTCTGCACTGGACAGAGTTCTAGAGTAGTAAGCCACAGGTGCCTCAGTGCCATTGGGAAGCCTGTGGCTGAGAACAGCGCTGACCCCCACAGGAGAGGCGTCACAAACAAGGACCAATGGCAGGGTGGAGTTATATTGGATGAGGAAACTGTCACTAATTAGCAGTCGTTTGACAGCTTTGAAAGCTGCGGCTTCCTTGGGGCCCCACAACCAAGGGGTGTTCTTGGCGAGCAGTCTGTGGAGTGGTTCTGCAATGGTGGCTTTGCCTTTCAGGAACAGACTGTAGAAATTGAGGAGTCCAAGGAAGGCTTGGAGCTCGGCTTGGTTCCTAGGGGCTGGGGCCTCGTGGATGGCCTTGAGCTTGCTTTCCGTGGGGTGGATCCCTTCTGCATTAACTCGGTAGCCTAAGAATTCTACCTCTGGCACCCCCAGCAAGCACTTGCTGCGTTTGGCTTTAAGCCCTGCAGCACACAGTTTTGACAGGACTATTCTGACTCAACAGCGGAGCTGGTCCTGATCACAGGCAGAGATGAGGACATCATCGAAGTAGGGCACGACCCCGGGGATGTTCTGCAACAGATGTTCCATTACACTCTGGAACAACCCCGGGGCCACGCTAACCCCAAACTGCAGCCTGTGACAGTTAAAAGCTCCCCTGTGAGTCACAATGGTCTGTGTCTCTGCAGTAGCACCATCTACTGGCAGCTGCTGGTATGCCTGCGCAAGATCTAGTTTAGCGAACAGGCGACCAGGACCCAGGGAGTGTAGTAGATGGTGCACAATCGGCACAGGATAGGTGTTCTGTTGCAAAGCCTTATTCAAGGTGCATTTATAGTCGGTGCAAATCCTGATGCTGCCGTCCCCTTTAACGGGGGTGACTATGGGAGTCTCCCATTTTGCATGGTCGACTGGTTCCAGTATTCCTTTCTGTATGAGCTTGTCTAGCTCCTTGTCAATTTTTGGCCGTAAAGGAAGAGGGACCCGCCTGGGCTTAAGCTGTATGGGGGCTATGTTAGGGTCAAGGTTGAAAGAGATCGGAGTCCCCACATACTTGCCCAAGCCTTCACTGAAGACGTCCTGGAACTCGTCGAACAGGTCGTCAAAGTCCGAGTTTCCAATGGCGTTGATGCCAGTGACTCCCAGACCGAGTGCATCGAACCAGTCCAGGCCGAGGAGGCTTGGAAGGCTGCCGTTGACTACGGTGAGCTGGAGAGGCCCTTCGAACATGTTAAACTTGACTTGGAACTGGCCTTGACCGATGACAGGGATTCTGTTCCCCTGGTAGTCGGAGAGACGAATGGAGGTCTTCTGCAGGCGGGTAGGCCGGAGACTTGGGAGGGTGAGCTTCAGTGTCTGCCATGCCACGATTGAGACTGCTGAGCCGGTGTTGATTTCCATGGTAATGGGTGCTCCGTCGATGGAGACAGTGACCATCAGCTTCTTTTTACTGTGGCAGCTGGCTCTGGCAACCCGCGTTTGGTTGGTGTCGGGTTGTTGCGCGGAGGCTTTTTGGTGCGGTCTTTGAAATTCGTGCCGGGACCAGTTTGACAGCTCGCCGCGGGCACAGTCCTGCGCATGCGCTTCTTTGGCAGGAAAAATGGCATGACAAACTCATGCCAAATGCCCTCTTTTCTCGCACCGTTGGCAGACAGCGTCCCGGAAATGGCACAATGCCCTCAGATGTCGCCCCACACAGCTGGCACACACAGCGAGGGAGTCCTTTGAAGCAGGTAGGTGCTTTCGGTCCATGCAGCAGACGTCATCGTTGCTGCTGTCAGGCTCGTCGAGGTCGCCCTGATGCACAGCCGAAGGAGGCTTGGACTCCTTCTTGGCGGCGGCGAAACGATGTAGGGATTCCGCGGCCTTGGTCGAGGACTCTGCAGCCCTGGCCTCGTCCAAAGCAGCAGCCAGGGTGAGGTTAGGCTTAGCCAGGAGTCAGTGCTGCAGGCGGATGTCCTGTACGCCACAGATAAGCTGGTCCAGTAGGATGTCGTCCAGGTCGTGGAATTTGCAGTGGCCAGAAGCCTTATGGAGGGCAGCAATGTACTGGTTTATCGTCTTGCCCTCCTGCTGCATCCGCTGCCTGAACTCGTAGCGCCGGACGACCTTGGACGGGGTGGGCGCATAATGTGTTTTCAGAGTTGCCTGAAGGACGTGCCACGGTACAGTGTGTACCGGGGTTGGGTCTGACAGCGACTCCACGGTGTCAAACACCTCGGGGCCACAGTGACTTAAAAATAAAGCTCTTTTGCGATTATCGGTCAGACCCAACAAGTCATTGGCCTCGAGGAAGCACTCAAAACGCCGCATGTACGAGTCCCACTTCTCTCGGGAAGGATCGAACGGTGCCGGTGGGTGGAAAGCAGACATTGCGGTAGATGAAGGCAGAATGGAAAGGTCTGCCTGGCTGGTTGCTGCGCTTGAGAGGCTCATCTTCGTTCTCCTAGTCCCAAGCCCTCATCGCCACTGTTAAGTAGTGGGAATGATCACAGGAGACAGACTTCAGAACAGCTCTTTTATTCAGCACTACTCAAGACAACCAGCAAACAAGGGTCTGACAGCTTGCTCTTTTATAGACAGCTGTCAGACAGAACAACCAATAGTGTTTGAGCATTTTCCCACTCAAACGCTGGACCTGGGTGAAACCATGTACTGACAGTTAGTACATAACACTTTTATATGATCTTCTGACATTCTGACAGGTATTACAGTAGTATATTTTGTTTTGATTTAATTTTTGATAGGGAGATGAGTTTAATACTTGATATAAATTGCAGTTTTTAGCTATGCAAAGCTTATACTGATCATCCAAATTTGAAGAAAGCTGATAAAGTGGCCTTCACAACATCATAGCTTTGCACCATTAGTTTTGATTGAGCTGTTTTTATAACTGAAAGCTTTTGCAGAACTTAGTTTGATTTACCTAAAACTGCTTTTTTCAGCTTAGTCACTTGTTTGCTTGGTCTTGATGCTGATGTTGCCTCCGAAGTTCCACAAATGTTAGAAGCTTTGGAGGAATCCGAGTGGTTCCTAAGCCAGTAATCTGCTTTTATGAGCTGGAGGAAGTTTATAAAATTGGCATTAACTTTTTATGTGTGTTTTTAAATTATAAGATTGAAAATGTTATTTTTGTAAAGGAGCAGGTCACTTTAAAGAATGTGAAATTATTTCCTTTGATATTAAAATGAGATCAGTACTACAGAAAATCTGTTTTGAATACACTGGTTTCCTCAGATGAAATTTATTTAGAGTTGGGTATCATTGGCTTGCTGCTGGATATGCAGCTTTCGACAAGATTGCAAGATTTTGTTAATGAAATCTTACAATAAAGTAGAATTAGCCCATCTGGTCATGTTTCCTGTCAGATCTACAGTATCTGGGAAAGCTGACATCAAGCTTACAAGACTGATAGTACAAATCAGTGGTGGGTTTCATTTTTTTTTTACCCATTCCCACCCCACTCCAGGGGAAGGATACTGCAAAATCTCCATTCCCTCCCCACTCCAGGGGAAGGATACTGCAAAATCTCCATTCCCTCCCCACTCCAGGGGAAGGATACTGCAAAATCTCCA
>QLTV01003121.1:2023248-2040996 GCA_003457575.1 Thermophis baileyi
GTGGGGATGGGGGAAAGCAGAGTAGGGGAGAAGCACCAAGAAAAGCACAGATGGAAACACACAAGCTTGACTCAACTGTAAACACATATCGCCCTCTAGGAAAATGCCTTTATTTTTTTTTTGAAGGCAGGGAAAATATAAACTGCTGCGTCACTGCCTGGAATTGCTCCTTTCCTAAACACTTGACACCCCCCCCCACCCTTCCAGCTGCCTCCAATGCGAAGGATTTAATTATCAACCTGCTACTGACTGCAGCAGCAAAAAATATATTTTGTCAGCCGTAGGTGGTGAGAATGTGATTAAGACTGAGGGGGTTGTGTCGGGATGCTTTCCCAATTAAGCACTCATCCACCCACCCACCCACCCATCCATACACACAAGGACTGGCTGCGGTTGGGAGGGGCGCGTACCATCAAAGTCAGTGTAGACTGTGTCCTTGAGGATGGCTCCAGACCCAAAATCGATCAGCTTCAGTTCTCCTGTCCTGAGATCCACTAGAAGATTCTCGTCCTTGATGTCTCTGTGTACCACCCCGCAGCTGTAGCAGTGGCGCACTGCTTCCAGGACTTGATGGAAGAAGCCCCGTGCGGTGTCCTCATCCAGCGCCCCCTTCTCCGTAATGAAGTCAAAGAGATCCTTCACCAGGTCTGGTCGTTCCATGACGATCAGGTAGCCATCAGGCCTCTCGTACCAGTCGAGCAGCTTAATAACACCCCGGAAGCCTGAACCCACTTTCTTCAACAGGACTATTTCCAAGGGCACCATTACTCCACCCTACAAGGAGGAGGGGTAGGGAAGGAGGGAGAGAGACGGAGGGAGAAAGAGCAAAGGAAGACATGATGAATTATTTGGAATTATCGGGAAGGGAGGAGGGGAGGAAGAAGGAGGGAAAATCCCCTTCCTTGCCCATCCGAAAACAAATCATACACTTCTTTCTCAAAATGGAAATTCCAGCAGCCAGGCGGAGGACGGAGGACGGGAAGGGGGAGGGCTAAGCAGCTAGACCGATGGGGAAGGCTGCAGCTACTCCACTGGGTGTCTCTGCTGCCGCAGTCAAAAGGGGAGGGCAGAGGGGGAAGAGGAGGAGGAGAAGAAAACCTGCCAAAATCCCCCCCCCACCTCAATGTAAACAATAACAGAGAATGGAGAGGCAGCAGCATGCCGGGTGGAAAGGGGAATCCATGGAAACAATCATCAGCCTTCTGTTATTAATACAGGGGGAAAAAAGCAGTTGGAAACTACTGCAAGGTGCAGGCAGCCACACGCACACATACATTTTGGGATCCATCCTTGGATACTTACAATTGTGCCCCACTCGGTTACCCGCTCCTTCACGACATGCTTTACAGCTACCTGGAAGCAGGGAGAAAAAACAGAGGCTATAGGGAAACCAGTCTGCGAATTGACTTGAGGGACAGGGGGCAATGGGGGGGGGGGAACCAAGCCCGATGCCTGTTGCTCTCTCTCGGCATCAGAGAACTTGCCCGGGGGATTTCTCGCTCTGGATTCCACAGCTGGAATTTCCAGCCACGCAAACACGGGGTGGGTGGGTGGTAGCGACCCCGAGCCTCGTGGTTGGGGGCGGAGAAGGGAGGGGGGGTGTTGCTCAAGAGCCTCCTCTTACCGGCAAGCCATCTGCAATCCTGTTCCCAGCATAGACGGTGCCAAATCCCCCACTGCCCAAGACTGAGCCCACTTGATAGATTTTATCGAACGGCTCCTTTTCCACTTTCACTGGAGAGGGAAAGAAAAAGAGAAAGCGAGGAGGGGTGAGAAACGAGGTTAAGGAAGAGATCCAGGGGCTGGACAGCAGTTAAGACAGAGAAACCAATCTCAACCCCCACCTCCCTTCCTCAGCATTTCTTTTTAAAGTCACCAGCAACATTGGACCAAAGTGCGGCCAAGCCCAGATTTGGGAATTAATGGATGGGGCTGTAAAAAAAAATGGGGTTGTTGACCGCTAGAAACGTCTAAGTCTCTGCCTCCCTCTCGTGGTCGTCCGGGGTTTCGCGAGTCAGATCTGCCAGCACCTGGCAAAACGTCTTCCCAATTCTTTTTCTTCATCCTTCGGTACAAAAATATTTGCCCGCCAGACTCCACTCCCACCGCCCCTATTCCCGGCTTAGGATAACCGGGGAAACAAGCCAGCTTCCCTTCTAACAACTGCCGAGATTTAAAAAAAAAAGAAAATGAATGAATGACTCAAGTCGATCGCTGGGATCCACCGCTCCTCGTCCACGGCTGACGCGGGAAAAAGGGGAGAGGAAACCTCGTCACGCACATCACACACAAGGCATACCACGCAACGCACACGGCCGTCCCCCGCAAAAGAGAGGCGGGAGAGGGGAACGGCAACACTTGAAAAATTGTTTACCTGGCTGGAGGATCTTCACCGGCAAGTGATCCATGCTGGTCGGGTTGCAGAGATGAGCCAGGGACCCAAATTTGGAGAGTAACATCTTCCCAAGCGACACCACAAAAGGGGGAGAAAAAAAAACAAAACACCCCAACAACCACCCGCAATCACGACCCAAAGGCTTCTTCAGTCAAATGGGGAGGGGGGCTTGCGGTTGAGAGCAACTGAACGGGGCCGGCAGCGCAGCTCCTTCCCCCGGATCGGGAAGGAGGGAAAAGGCTCGCTCGTAAAAGCCGCTGTTTCGGCGTCCCCGTATCTCTTTCCTCCGCCGACGCTTTCGAATCAAAAGGAAACTTGCAAGTCCGTGGAGTCCAGCAGAGAATCCCAGGGAAACGGATAGATGTCCTTAAGGGAGGGGGAGAGGAGAAGGGGGCGAAAAAAATCCACACGCCAATCTTTTATTAGAAAAAATAGGTAACGCAAGCAAAAGCGACGACTAAAGGGCTTCGGGTCTTTTTCAAGCAGGCACCCCCCAGCCCTGGCTGTCTTGGGTCGTGTCGCGCAAAGAAACCCAGGCGAGCAATGCGAAGAATCGATAAAATCCAGTCCGGGATGTAGCGCCGCAGTGAGGCGGTCGTTGTGGAGCGGCGGCGGCGGCGGCGGCGGCAGCAGCAGGAACAGCAGCAGCTCAGCCTCCGACTGGCACCGCTCTCTTTCTGATCTCCGTTGCACGCAGCAGTGGCCTCTTAACTCTCAATATTTTGGTGGGGGAAGGAAAAAAAAAAAACAGACACGGATCTCCAAGTCCGTATCCCTCCGCCGGAGGGAATCGGCGGGTACGCGTCTTTCTCTCCCTCCTCCCCTCCCTCCCTCCTCCCCTCCCACCGCTTCGAAAAGGTCCGAAAAGACTCCGCCCTCTCTTTAAGCTCAAAGAGGGGATTGCGGAACCTCGCCCCATTGTAAATACGGCGGGTGGGGGCGAGGAACTATTTGCTTATAGTAAAGAGACGCGGCGAGTTACTGTCTGAAAAATTCTCATCACAGGATGATACGAGGGAGGAGGGGGGAGCGCGCCCAAGGAGCGGAAAAAAAAAACACCACACAGACACAGACACACACACACACACACAGAGAAGGGAAGGTTCTCTCATTTACATGCGCCGGAGCCAATGAGAGGGGCGGCTCTTTCAAATGAAAGCCAGGCTTCGGCCAATCAAGGGGAGGCGGATTTGGGTATGCATCAGTGGAACTTGGGGTGGAGGGGCGCTTACGAGCGCAGGGCGGGAATTCCTGGGCGCGCCTGGCTCGCGCGTCGCTAACCTGGCGGCGGTGGGGAAGGTCATTCTCAGCAGGGCTGAGCGCTGCGTCGGAAGCGGGAATTCGGGGGAGACGCGGGGCGGGGGCGCAAGGCAGCCGCCATGATCGGCAGGCGGGAGAGGGCTTTCCCCTTCCTCTTTTTCAAGCGGTAAAGCCCCGCCGCCGAACATCAATAAAACAGTAATAATACCCACCCACCCCAAATAAAGCAAAAAGCGGCGCCATTTAGCAGCAGCCTCCCTCAGCTCGCAAACCTGCAGCAATTGGGCGCCAAAGACCCGCCCGACTTGCCTCAGAAATGCAGTTTTGAACGCCGCGTAACAAGAGCGGGGCATCCGAGAAGAAACTCGCACCTGGTCACGCTTCCGTGGGCGAGTCCCCACGAAGGGTTAATAAAAAGCTTCCCGCGATTAATAATAAAAGATAAAAAAGTACGCAAGGAACACCCATCTACTCATTCTCTCGTAATCCAGAAGCACTGTTATGATTTATAGTCGGAGGAGCGAAAAATTCCGCACCGTAGTAGGATGGGCTTTTCCTAAGCGGCAGCCCACCCGCCTTTTGAGGTTGCCACGGACACGCACACGCGTATTATTATTCCCTTCAATTTGAAAGGATTTATAAGGAGTTCCGTCCTCGGTTGCCGCCACTTTTCCTAAGGCACGGCGGCTGCACAGGTTGCAACGACACCGGGGGGGGGGGGGGGATTAAAAAAAAAATCCAAAGCACGCCCTTATAATACTGTCCAGAGAAAAGCAACAGCACCCAAGCTCCTCCAGGGAATGCAGTCTCCTTAATAGCCGAAGCTGAACTTTTAATTTTTAAAAGGATGCTTTTATTTCGAGAGCGTATTGAATGTGGCAAATTGCCCCTGCCGTTCCTTTAGACGAGAAACCTCAGACCTTTCCCACCCACCCAAACAGCTTCACCCCAAACAAACCCTTATTATTTTGTCTGGCACCGCTGGCCCTGGAAATCCACCCACAAAGACTCTCGGAGACAAGCACGCGCGCCGCAGTGTCTCACGTTTGAATTCTTGCTTGTACAGTACTTAAAAGGCGTCTCGTTGACACCGGTGCACCGACCCTTCTTGTCCACCGGGGGCGCCAAATCAACGAGGAATCCTCCATTCCGAAAAGGGAACCCGGCTCAGCTGCAGAACGTACAAGATCTGCTGAGCCTCGCACGTTTTGTAAGGAGCACCGCATTGGAAGATAAATGGGGTGGGGGGGTGGGCGAGGATCGATAGACAGCTGGTAGACAGATGAAAGAGAGATATATGGTAAATATATAGTAGATACCGTAGGTGAAGTGATACATACATAATAGCCGAAAAATGGATGCATAGATAAAGATAAATGATAGGAAGAGATAGTTGAAAGGTAGATGGTATGCATAGAAGGAAGGAAGGAAGGAAGGAAGGAAGGAAGGAAGGAAGGAAGGAAGGAAGGAAGGAAGATAGATGCATGATAGAGATAAGTGCAAGTGGATGCATGGAAGGACGGAAGGAAGGAAGGAAGGAAGGAAAGAGAGATAAGAGATAGATGCATGATAGAGATAAGTGCAAGGGTATCCACAGAGCATGATCAAAAAAGTCAAGGTCCTAACCATGGTGGAATCAAAGCTCCAGTTGTTTTTCTGTCTTGCACATAAAACACACACACGCACACACGCTAAGCTTTGATAGCAATGTTGGGACTGCCATCTACAGGACCACAATCTGCAGACACCTTTGGGGTAAACAACAGACAAAAGATAGATTTTATATTATAAAAAGATATATGAATAGATAGATACATACATACATGTACACTGAAAAAAAGGTGATTATTGATAAAGAGGTGGTAGGTGATAGAAAAATGAGGTTATAGAGAGATGAGGGATGAACAGAAGATCAATAGACCTCTTCATACCATTTACAGTTTTAAATGCATCTATGCCAGTGATGGCTAACCTTTTCCGGACTGAGTGCCCAAAGCACGCAAGTGCGTGTGCACCCCCAAAATGCAATGCGCGTGTGGGCCCGCGCATGGGCCCGGCTTTCTGCGCATGCATGCGCGACCCCCGCATGCAACCTGCCCACCGCCCATTCACGGGGCCCCCCCACATGTGCCCCGCCCCTTACATGTGCCCATGGCCCCCTGCATGCGTTCCGCCTCCTGCACATGCACAGCAGAGACCTGAAGACCAGCTGGCCGCCGGGAGGCACGTGCGCATGCGCGGCAGAGCTCAGCTGGGGCGACGGCTCGCATGCCCACAGAGAGGGCTCTTTGTGCAACCTCTGGCATGCGTGCCATAGGTTCGCCACCACGGATCTATGCTATCTTTTTTTTTGTATGTTAAAAAGAAGAAAACAAAATTCATAGCTTTCCTCTTAAGGGAATTACACTAACTCTCTATAGCTTTTGGTTGCTCATTTGAAAACACTGAAATGACTCAATGGCCAAGCAACATGTACATGCTAATTGTATGTGGTTATCATACATGTTTAAGCATGCGATATTATTTCATAGTGTAAACCTGTATCCCTTTTTTTCAAGACATACAGTTCTTGTCAATTGTACCTTGAACAGTGGAATGTCGATTTCTGGGAAAGTGATGGGAAACTGAAAATGACTGCAGGGGAATGAAGAGCTGGAAAATAAGCTGATTCTTTATAATTCTTGTCCAAACAAGAAGAGGACTTGAGATTGTCAACAGGTGCTCCAGACAGTTGCTCCTTGCAGGAGACTACAAGACAGTTTACAGCTCTGGGAGATGAGACAATAGCCATCTTAGCTGAAATCATGGTTGGCACCTTCAAAAGGGCATTACATTAGGTTTGCGTACTCTCTTTTCTAATCACTTTGGGAAATCATTAATTGCTTTTCAGTTATCAGGGACCTTTGGATTGACAGATTTTACAGCATCCTTCAGTCCTTAGCAAAAGAAATTTAAAATACAGGTTTAAGAACCATGTGATTGCACCTGATTTTACAACCTTTTTGCAGCAATTGTTAAACAAATGTGGTCATAAAGCAAATCCATTGTTCGCCATGGGGCAATATTTGCTGGAAACCAGAAATAAACACTGGTTTCCAGCAAAAACATAATTTGCAATCACGTGATTGCAGGGCGCTGCAAATGGCAAAAATGCAGTCATGTGACCATGGGACAGGGCAGAACTTCAAAAACGAGTTATAAATCCCAATTTTGGGGTTCATCATATCTTTGGCTAAGCTGCCAATTGTAAGTTGAGGGCTACCTGTATTGTATATTCTTATTTTTTCCTTCTTTTCCACTTTTCTTTTTTTTCTGCACTTTCTATTTTTTCTTTTTATTCTCTTTGTAATATTTTAATTTTTAATATTTAATAAAGTTACTATAAAACAGTGGGATGTCAAAAATGCAACATGCATATGTAGTGAAAAGAAACATTTTGCAATCACTAGCTGATTTTTTTGTCCTATTGTGAGTCTGTGAGAGAACTATAACTTTGCAACCACTAATGACTAATGTTCTGAAATATGGAATACAGTGCTCCCAAATAGGAGAGGTGGTTCCTTATAACTGATGTAGCATTGTTCCAAATAATTTCTCCAGTTTCCTGAAACTTTAGGAGGGATAAGAAAAGAAAGTCAGATGCAAACCCCAAAAGGAAAAGAAAAAAAAAGTGTTTAGATTAGCTCTGCAATTTTTATTGAGATGCCTTTTGCTCTCAACTGTCACCTTATTTAATCTTTGGGTTTCATATGACTGTTGATGTCTCATTGGGCTTAGAAGGACGCTATAGAGCACTGCACACCAGAACAAATAGACACAAGAACAGTTTTTCCCCGAACGCCATCACTCTGCTAAACAAATAATTCCCTCAACACTGTCAAACTATTGACTAAGTCTGCACTACTATTAATCTTCTCATCGTTCCCATCACCCATCTCCTCCCACAAATGACTATGACTGTAACTTTGTTGCTTGTATCTTACGATTTATATTGACTGGTTCCTACTATGATTTGATTGCTTATTTGTACCCGGAATATCATTAAGTGTTGTACCTTATGATTCTTGACGAACGTATCTTTTCTTTTATGTCCACTGAGAGCACATGCACCAAAGACAAATTCCTTGTGTGTCCAATCACACTTGGCCAATAAATAATAATTCTATAGTGCTTTAGTCCAAACAGGAGAAATGTGTTTTATCAGTTGAATCTTTCACCATGGCAAGGAGGATATTAACCCAATATGTAGCTTAACTTTTAGGTACCCTGATGATGATGATGATGATGATGATGAAGATGAAGATGAAGATGATGAAAATAAATATAGTGAAGGAGGAATTACTGATACAATCACAGCTAGTTTGGCTGCCGTCATCTTCTAAATGATATTAGCAACTTGATTTTCTAGGACATGGTTTTTGATTCCGTGTCATTGTTTTGTTATAAAGTGTTAGCAGTTCATTAAAGTAAAAAAGGAGGTGAAGACTCACAAGTCCCGTCTGACCTGTTAGCCTGTTTCTCTCATTTTTCGAACCATTCAGATTACTGGTTTCAGGAGTGCTCTGTTATACATGTGGCTTGAGTCTTGTGAGGGTCCACACATTAATGTTTGTCTTTTAAATCTCTCAGACTCCCAAAAACAAAAGCAGTTATATCATCAGTGGGCTTCTGAGATGTGAACAAACATTAAAAAAACCCAAAAAACTACTCCATCCCTGAAGTATGGCCTTTGTCCAATGAAGTTCCCCACCTGTGCTTTAATACAGAGTTGCCCAGGGACACGTTTATCGTGGGTAAGGGTTGAATGTTGGAAAGTGCATGGGAAAACATCACACTTACAGATGGGGCAGAGTGTAAAGAGAATTTGGATATTTGCTTTGGTTTTGAATGGTGACACGTCTACTTTAGGATTTACACTTGTTCTCCTTTATTTACCATGCTGTCAGTTTGCAACAACCTTAATCGGAGAAGGCTCTGAGGTAGAAAAGAACGGTTTTGCCCATCTCTGCCCTGGAACAACGTATTAGGAGCCAAGATCATAAAAGGAAATGGTGTGCAGGAAAGATTTTAAGATACTGCCAAAAAAAAAAAAAAAAAAATCTGGAGAAGATCCTTAACTGCATCCCAGGTAGAATAACCATTTTGTAATCCTCAGAGGCTTCTTTCACTGTATTTGGCAAATACCAGCAGGCAATTGTTCTTGCATGCTGAGAAAACATAAGACAGATAGAATCCAAACCTAAAAATAAGCTTATATTTTTCACTTGCTGCACCCATAATATTAAATCTTACTGACTGGGATGCTCATTCTCCTCAAAGTAAATTGTGCAGCCCTCAGATACAAAAAGTTGCTTTTTGTGATGAGAACTGGTGGGTATTTCAAATGATTGGATTGGCTCAAAACTTTTTCCCAATATTTTCTCATTTTAGGCCTGAGACATCAGAGATAGCATCTGACTTAATTTTAAGCCAGCTTTGCCTATATACTTCAATGATATTCCATAGGTTGGTGGGTTAATGCAGGCAAGAAAGCAAAGTTATTACTGTAGTTTACAAACGTTATTCGGTCAGATGGTGATAATTGGATAAAACTATTTTTGCCTCACTATCAGGTGGAAGTGAGATTCTATAATGCAAATTATATTTTCGTAGTGTCTGTTGCACCTAATTTGCTGGCCCTTTGTCCGTTCCTGATAGTGATTGTTTTGAGTATTTTCCCTATCTCGTTTGCATTTTTCTCCTTTGCTGTTTAGTTTTTTGCTCCATGATATACTTTCATAACTAACTGAGGCACAGAGTACAGGTAGTCCTCGACATACAACAGTTCGTTTAGTGACCATTCGAAGTTACAATGGCACTGAAAAAAGTGACATGACCATTTTTCACACTTATGACCATTGCAGCATCCCCACGGTCATGTGATTAAAATTCAGATGCTTGGCAACTGACTCATATTTATGACAATTGCAGTGTCCCAGGGTCATGTGATCAACTTTTGCGACCTTCTGACAAGCAAAGTCAATGGGGAAGCCACATTCATTTAACAGTTGTGTCACTAACTTAACAACTGCAGTAATTCACTTAATAACTGTGGCAAGAAAGCTCGTAAAACTCACCTAACAAATGTCTCACTTAGCAACAGAAATTTTGGGCTCAATTGTGATTGTAAGTCGAGGATTACCTGTAATGCATTTGAGATGGGCAAATTGAACAAACAAATAAATAAATGGAAGTATCATGGGCTCAACAGCCTTCTTATTAAGGAATGAGACAGGCAGCCGTATAGAAGATTACAGTACAGCATGGAAACTCACACAGTTGCTCCTGTTAAAGAAGGTCCCTTCCACTACAATCTTTCAGATAACATATGTTAAAAAGCACAGTCAGTCTAGGATCTTGTTTTGACAAAAAGTAAATGAGCTGAAGCATCATAAACCCAAATGACATCAACCAGCTTTGCATATAGCCATGTGTGTTCAGCAAGCTACAGGGAAGCAAATATGAAAAAAAAAAAATCATACGTTGGATTTTGTAAAAAGTGATGTTTTGTTGCCTGGATTGTAGACATGATAGATGTGACTCAAATTGCTATGCAGAGGTAGAGGTGGGCTAATAGAAATTTTTGTTTAAACCTTGCACAATTTTATAACCTTATTTGTTGGGATGGAGATAATAAACAACTATATGTTTATGATACATATATTGTATCAACACTGTCAAAGAGAGAAATGCCACAGATCTAAAACTTACTATCATTGGAATTTGCATCGACAAAGTTTAAGACAGAATTAGGTACATGGTATATGTGGGGGGAGAAGGTTAATCAAACCAGTATTTTTTCAAACTTAGCAACTTTAAGTTGTATGTACTTCAGATAATTAAGGGCCTGGAATCTAAAACATGAAGAACGGTTGCAGGAATTGGGCATGGCTAGTCTAGTGAAAAGAAGGACTAGATATGACATGATAGCACTGTTCCAATATTTGAGGGGCTGCCACAAAGAAAAGGGAATCAACTTATTTTCCAAAGTACCACAAGGCAAGACAAGAAGCAATGGTTAGAAACTAACCAAGGAGAGAAGCAACCTAGAACTAAGGAGAAACATCCTAACACCAAGAACAATTAACCAGTGGAATAGCTTGCCTTCAGAAGTTGTGGGTGCTCCATCACTGGAGGCTTTGAAGAAGAGACTGGACAACCACTTGTTTAGAATGGTATAGGGTCTCCTGCTTGAGCAGGGGGGTTGGACTAGAAGACCTCCAAGGACCCTTCCAACTCTGTTACTCTGAGCTTTATGGTATTATCACAGATAGACTTAGGGATAGCCATCCACAGGGATCCAGATGCAGCAGTATTGGGTTACTGTTTCAACATGGCCTACAGCACAGGTCTGTGGTGGTGGGAGAAAATTGGAGGAAGCATTCTGCTTCTGTATGCTTTTGGAGGAAAGGCTAGATATATAAAGCCAAAATTACAAAAGTGCCTATCATCTTAAAGTAAGATTCAAATGTTAATGTTAGAATTCTCTGACTATGAAGAAGCAAAGATGGTCTGGAAAGCAGGATTTCTGTTTAGAGCAACATTTTTCAACCTGAGCAACTTTAAGATGAGTGAACTTTAACTCCCAGAATTTCCCAGAAAAGTTGGCTAGGGAATTTTGGAAGTTGAAATCCTCCCATCTTGAAGCTGCTTCAGGTTGAGAAACACTGCCCTTACTGGCTGGAAGAATTTCCCCAACTTGTGTAGGGGATTCTGGGAGTTGAAGTCCACCCACCTTAAAATTACTCAAGCTAGGAACCGCTAGTTTAGAACAAACACAGCGAGGGTGGGGGAAGCCATTAGCTCATGGCATTTTAAGAGAAGATAGCTAGGCTACGATTTGTGTGTTCCACATAAACATTGAGCCTCATTGTGAAAAGAGTATCCCACTCCTCTCAAAGTATGACCCAAAGGTTGCTGTAACTGAAAGGCAATGTGCTTGTTCCTTGCTAGTAATAGAGTATAAATGATTAACCAACTAACTTGGCACAAATTCTACTGTGGACTTTGCCACTGGTGCAGAGGCCAATGCAGCCTATCGTTACCTTTAATGACTTATTACCCATTAATGTTGGTAATCATCCATATCAGCAGAGTGTGAATTGCACACACTCAGATAATGTTGTCTTATGTAATAGGTACTGCCAAATTTATTAAAGCAGCTAAGGGTTTATGAACCCATTTTAGATCTGAAATCTAATTTATCAGGATTGGCTTCATCATGTGTTCCCCCCCCCCCTCTCATCATGTGTTCTGAGTAAGTATTTGCTGTAGCTTGCTGGGATGTAAGATTCTGCAGGGAAGGTAAAAAAAATCAAGATGGTAGCTGCCTCCACACAATCAAAGCCCATCCCTTTTTTATATGTAATATGTGCATATATGTAAAAAAAAATGGATCTTTGATCATGCAGTCATAGCTATCATCTTACCTTTTTCTTTTCTCCATAGATAGCTCCTGATAGGATTAATTATGGCGGTGAAAAGAATCTTGTGTTTCATGAAAATATACAGTATATTACCGCTGCAGTCACTTACTAATCAGGAAAGGCCACTAACTTTCTCCCTAATATTCTAGTCCAGTGATGGCGAACCTATGGCACACGTGCCACAGGTGGCACGCGGAGCCATATCTGAGGGCACGCGAGGCGTTGCCCTATGTCAGCTCCAGCATGCATGCACGCGCTGGCCAGCTGATTTTTGGCTGCCTTTTCAACCTTTTCTGCTCTCCCCAGGCTTCAGGAAAGTCTCCTGAAGCCTGGGGATGCCGAAAACGGCCCAACGGGCCAACCGGAAGTTCACTTGTGTGCTCACCCCCAGCCTCCTTTTCTCTGTCAGAGGTCTTCAGGAACTTCTTTGGCTTTGGACAGTTGCAGGCAGGCCTCCCACACCTCAGCCCATTTCTTCTGCAGACAGCAAGGCTTTTCTGAAGGCCTCTGCAGCCGATAACAGAGCTCCAGATCGATCCGGAGCTCTGTTATTGGCTAGAGAGGCCTTCAGGAAAGGCCTTTGTTGTGGTCCGCCAGCGGCCTGCGGAGCTGGCAGCAGAGTCGGACAGCGAGGAGGCTGGGGAGGAACCTGGGCCAGGCCTGGAGTCTGGAGAAGACTTGGTGCCAGAGGCAGGGATCCAGTCAGGGCCATTGGGGAGGTCTGTCCCGCCTTCAGAACCTCCAGAGACTGACATGAGTGAGGCAGAGGAACAGGAGGAGCCTGTTCTCAATGCGC
The DNA here is from genome assembly GCA_003457575.1 of Thermophis baileyi. Lineage (NCBI taxonomy): Eukaryota > Metazoa > Chordata > Lepidosauria > Squamata > Dipsadidae > Thermophis > Thermophis baileyi. The sequence goes on from QLTV01003121.1 coordinate 2,036,165, forward strand.
GTAGGCACAGAGCTGCCAGAAGGCAAGAACAGGTACAGAGGAGAAGGACTACTAGGGAGTAAGGCTTGGGGATAATTGGCCCCTCCCAATTATATAGCTCCCATAGGCTATATAAGTGGAGAACATGAAAGGGTTCATTGCAGGAAGCAACTCAGTTCATCTCTCGTTCTCGTCATTGCAACTCGGATTCAGTTTTTGTTCCTGTTTGAACTTGCCAAGTTTTTCCTACAAATTGGTCTTTGGCAGTTTGTCAAAGAAGAGCAAGGTTCGTGTGTGTTATCTGCCTTTCCCTGAAAGACTTTAGTCGGACTTGCTTTACTTTGTTAGGACTTATGACGACTGCTAATGAGAATAATTAGCAGCCGTTACAAATAAAAGAGGTTTGTGAGACGCCATTTGTGCTATGTTATTTAATCAGGAAGACTAGGTAAGAACAATATATGTCTGAATCTCTGTTATTGGCTGCAGAGGCCTTCCGGAAAGCATTGCTGCAGAAGAAATGGGCCAAGGTGTGCGAGGCCTGGTTGCAACTATCTGAAGGTAAGTAGTAGGGCAGCTCCACTTCCGTTTCGTTTCCGAACTTCCGATTGGCCCGTTGGGCAATTTTTCGCCGTCCCCAGGCTTCAGGAGGCTTTCCTAAACCCTGGGGAGAGCGAAAAACAGCCCAACGGGCCTACAGGAAGTCCAGAGGCTTCAGTGAGGCCTGTGCACATGCGTGGGGGGACATTGGGGGTTGTGCGCATGCGCGGGGGGAGGGCATTGCATTATAGGTGTGGGCACGCGTGTGCACGCTATCGTGCGCATGCGTACCCTTTTGGCACCCGAGCCAAAAAAGGTTCGCCATCACTGTTCTAGTCCCTTCTGTATAGTAATGGTTTTAGGGATGTTCCCTAAGTTTAGGGGAATCAATTTAGGGAACATTTGAACATAGTATTCTCCCTATTAACACCATACAAATTGGGCTCTTCATTTCATATATATTGGATTTGATCAACTTTAAAAGGCATTTCATAACTTCAGGAGTGAATTATAAGATTTTAGAGAGTCATGGATATGGTTGTAATGATTGGCTCCAGTTCTTCAACTGATTGATTGATTTTGGAGCATGTGCAACCAGTCCCTATTGCAAGATTCTGGGTGATGCAGAACAAAGCAAGAATATGAGCAAATAATTGAGACATTGAAATAAAGCAAGAAATATTATGCAGGTTAGGATGAATACGGCCATTCCATTGGGTCAAAGACATGGTGGCATAAACAGATCTTCATGGGACTCAAAGTTGGCATTCTCCAAATGACTGGAGGGGAAGGATTTTTTAGAGGCCCAAAGCTCATAGTAGAGAGAGCAGGAAATGTGCATGGAGACTGCAATTTTCTTTTCTGTCCACGGAATTTGGCATTGCAAAAGATGATCAGGAAGGGCACCAGAGTTCAGAAAGTTTAAGACACCAAGTTCTGTGCGTAACCCTGAGGATCTGTTTTGTAAACATTATTGTAGAATGTTTTGAAAGGAAAGTGTAAGAATGCCAAAGGTCCTGTTTTATAATATCAGATTAAGGAACATATGATCATTATAACTAAATGCTTTGTAAATGCTTTGTCCCCAGATAACTGATACGTTGCATTTACACACAAGCAGCACGTGACTGATGGTTAAAGGAAACTTGTTGTGGTGATTTTATCTAGTGCACTTGGCATGTGTTTTGATTTTACAGTCACTGTTCCTGCATGTGTTTCATAACCAGTGTTGCAGCTCTCTTGTTCTGTTTGTACAATATTTCTTCAGATATATACTTTATTTCCTGGAAGAAATTTCCATGGAATTACTTGTTACTAAGTACTTACTCAGAATTCGGTTCTCTGAAGTTCCACGTAGGTTATGTACAATCAACTGTGTCTAAGTATTGAATATTTAGCAATTAAGTAAATGACTGGCTATACATTTGGGCAGATAGAGCATCTGTGGCCATAGTTTTACTCTTCCTGCTTTTCACTCTTTATTTTGGCTTTACTAAATTCCAATTCTATGCCTACTTACTTACATTAAATCCTCCTGGAATTAGAGACCTGGATTCAAGACTAGATGAATGATTTCCATTTGTGCAATAGGACATCTCTGTATTTCGCTCTCTGTTGCCTTCCTACTTTGGACATCCCTTTTGGGAGAGGAAAGTGGTATTCCCACTTTTCACAAAGAGCTATTTACGTAGGAGAGAGCTTCCTTAAATCCAGAAGATTAAGAAACTCTTCGTAAATTTGGGTTACTGTTACTTCGGGTTCTTGATAATAAGATTTACCCGGAGTATAAGACGCACCTTTTTACTCCCAAAAAGAGGGTGAAAACTTGGGTGCGTCTTATACACCGAATGTAGCCCCACCCAGCCACCCCCACCCTTTGGCCTCTGCCTCCCCGCAATTTACCTCCTTGCAGCAAACAGTGCAGAGCCTGATTAGCACAAACAACTGATTATGGCCTCCAGACCATCAGCTGAGAGGCTGCAGGCAGGCCCAGGTGCTAAAATGAAAGTGAAACTAGAACTGCAAGGAGGCAACTTGCTGGGAGGCAGAGGCAGCATTTTATTTTCTTGTGCAAATCAGACTGCTGAAACTGGATGCAAGGAGGTAAGTCAATAACCATAAATGTCTATAGAATGTTCAAATTATTAGACTTATTTTTTACAGACTGCTTTATTATTGTTCTAGACAACTTAACAAAATGAAGAAGCTTTTTAAAATAAATGCTTTATCTGAAGAGGCCCAGTGCTATTGTATCTTCTTTTAAATAGCAGAGAATAATGTATACTTCCAGAAAGCCACATCATGGCTTAGTCATGTTTGGAGTAGATCTATTTAAATAATTGGGAGGAGTTAGTGTGACTACATTTAAGAAAACTTTCTGCCATTAATATATTGCCATAATGTACATTTCTCCAATTCTTTGCTATTTCTATGGGTCAGGCACACATGCACAGAAGTACACAGCAAACTGTTTATATCATCTGTACTGTTTGCTGTTTGCTGGGAGGCAAATTGCTGGGAGGCAGAGGCAGATTTTTTTCCCCTTGTTTTCCTCCTCCAAAACTAAGGTGCGTCTTATACTCCGGTGCGTCTTATACTCCGAAAAATACGGTATATTCAATTTTTCTGCCTTTATGGAGTTTAGTGAATCTTCTCAGCAGGTTGCAATGTTAATCACAGTATCAAAAATTTAAACAAAAAACAGACTGTGGTGTTTTTTAAAAAGAAATAATAAACCAGCAGAGTACATAAAAGTAATAAAAAGGAGATATTTTATGTGTTGTTTGATTTATTATTATTTTTAAAATACCAGTTTCTCAAAGTCTTCTCAATGTCATTTATAAAAATATCAGAATTAACATCAAATGCAAAAGTCATGTATTAGCTTTCCTTGCCTACCACTCTCCAGATGTTATGGAATTATACCGGTAATTGTTATCATACCAGACAACAGGCTGGGATAATATGAGTTGGAGTCCAAGAAATGCAGAGAGCAACAGTTTGGGGAAGATTATTATACACAATACAATCACATTAATTTTTAAGAAGATGCAAAACCAGAAAACTGGAGTATTTGGGGGATAAAAAGTAAATGTAGCTCGAAATACCTAGGTAGGAAGTGAAAACTAGTGATCTAAGAATATGAGAGGAAAACACAGAAGGAGATCTAGAAAAGATAAGTCATACTGTTGCTTCTGTGAAATATAAAAACTCTCTTTTTAGAACCCTATAGCCCCTAGTAGCATAAAAGAAAAATTCTCACAGAGAATCAAAAATGATCTTTACATACTTAAGGCCGAAGGATAATAATGAATGTTGAGTACTGTTTGTTTTTATAAATAGAATGTTTCTATCCAACAAATTTCATATACTTTGCTATTTAACTCTCTTGATTTCCATTAAAGAATCCCAGAAGTACACAAATAGGATTTCACAGAAAATAACATTGAAAAGGCACTAAGCAGCCTAAAACCATCTCTATCTATCGGACCTGATGGACTATGTGCATACTTCTTTAAAAAGCTTTCCACTGCTATAGCTAAACCTCTAAGCATAATCTTTGAAAAATCTTTCAGGACAAGCTCCCTACCCCACCCAGAGTCCCTTGCTGATCTATCGGACCTGATGGACTATGTGCATACTTCTTTAAAAAGCTTTCCACTGCTATGATAAATCTTTCAGGACCAGCTCCCTGCCCAACCTATGGTCACTAGCCACGGTCATCCCTATCTTCAAAAAGGGAGACCCCAGCCTAGTTGAAAATTACAGACCAATCTCTTTATGTTGCGTCACCTGCAAAGTCATGGAATCAATCATTAACCAATCCATTACCCTCCACTTAGAGACAAACAACCTACTCTCTCACAAGCAATTTGGTTTCAGGAAATAATTATCCTGTAATCTACAACTTCTACATTGCAAAACATATTTATTTTATTTATTTATTTTATAAAATTTATATGCCGCCCAACTCCCGAAGGACTCTGGGCGGCTTACATCATAAAAAATAAAACATATAAAAGCAATTTAAAAAAACATCGATATTTAAAATAAAACACTCACACAACCATGCATGGGCCAATCAGGGCAACTATTGGCCCCAGGCCTGCCGGAAAAGCCAGGTCTTAACGGCTTTACAGAAGGCCAGTAAGGTGGCCTACAAAACTCGATCAGGGCAAAGGAATAGACCAGTGGTGAAATCCAATTTTTTTTACTACCGGTTCTGTGGACGTAGCTTGGTAGGCATGGTGTGACTTGGGCGTGGCTTGGTGGGCGTGACCGGGGAAAGATACTGCAAAATCCCCATTCCCTCC
>QLTV01003121.1:2064577-2086462 GCA_003457575.1 Thermophis baileyi
GTAGGCCCAGTCTGTGGCGACCCAGCGGATGAGGGCAGAGATGGGTTCCCACCGATTCTAACCGGTTCTTTAGAACCGTTAGTAAACCGGTGATGACATCACGGAACCGGTTCTTTCGGTGTCTCCGTGGGCGCCGCCATCTTCTGCATGCGCAGAAGCTATTTTTTGATTGTTGCGGGGGTGCGCGTGCGCGCAAAGCGCGCACGTGCGCACGCCACGACCCTGAGCGAACCGGCAGCAAAAGGATCCAGAACCCACCCCTGGATGTGGGGGGGGAAAGCAATTGTGGGGACCCCAGAGGAGCATGAGGTATCTCAGTGGATTGGGGGAGGCCTTGGATGGTCTGCTCCAGCACTAGGCCCCACATGCTGTTCCCCAGCCTGAGATACCTTACGTGCATTTAAAGACCTGCGCATTCGATTAACAAATGCATTGGGGAAAGCAGGGAGTGATCACATTCATTTAACGTGATTCAATCAAACGAATCCCCAGGTTACAAATGTAATTGGCAGGCTCTATTACATTTGTAACTGGAGGATTACCTGTATAATGAGAGTGAGGGCGGGACTCAGGAAGTCCTGCCTTAGCACCACACGAGTCCCGTGTTACGCCCACCCTGGCCACGCACACCATTTAAAAACCTGCGCATTCGATTAACAAATGCATTGGGGAAAGCGGGGAATGATCACGTTCATTTAACGTGATTTAATCAAACGAATCCCCAGGTTACAAATGTAATTGGCAGGCTCTATTACATTTGTAACTGGAGGATTACCTGTATAATGAGAGTGAGTGAGGATCTCAGGGAAGTCCTGCCTTAGCACCACACGAGTCCCGTGTCATGCCCACCCTGGCCACACCCACCCAGTCACATGCCCACCCGGCCATGCCCACCCGGCCAGTCATTAGGGCAGAGAACTGGTTGTTAAAAAATTTGCAGCCCACCACTGATTGTAGAGGTAGCAAAACATACAGTATTTGCTTAAGACAAAGTTGGGAGTTGACAGAGATGTCTGTAGGTCAAAAAAGTTGAGCTGTTGGCTGTTATCAAACCGCTTATGAACTTTTTTGTGTAAAATGGGGAAAAAAATGAAATGATGTATCATTTTGATGATTAGATAGATTATAGAAAGAAGAGAGTCATGTAACTTCAAAGAAAGAGGTAAATTTATAATTGTACTTATAACAGCTGTAAAGACAATTGGAAGTCACTTCTTGCTATCTTTTTTCTATTTATTTGTTTATTATTTATTCATTATGCCGCCCATCTTCCCTGTAAGGTGACCTTTACTTTTGTTCTTTGTTGCACTTTTAGCTTTCTCTTTGGTTTCTTTCTTTTTCTTTTTATATTTATTTTCCTTTTTAAAACTTTTAATAAAAAATTATTTTTCATATATTTTAAAGAGTGGGAGAGGAATTAAAAAAAAGTTTTCCAGGTCTTATAATAAGATATTTAGTAAGGTAAGTTTAATCCCAAACAAAGTCAGGTCTATTTGGAGATAAATCAAACTCTCCTGAATTGATTAAGTTATTGTTTGGGGTAATTTATAGAGTCAAATTTACAGGCTTATCCTACTCTTATTGTCCTGGTAAAGGAAGACTAAAGTTGGCAGCTGAGACCCCAGAAACACTAACTTTGAGAGATTTGGGGGATGCTGGAAAAGAACAACGAAGAATTAATTCTAGGCATAAAGAATCCAAATACAAAGTTGATCGGTAGCTTATAAAGAATAAAGCTCAAAAAAAGAGATTTAAAACATTCAAAGAGGCATCACTTTTTGAGTTTACTAAGAAGGCTGGACATTCCTATTGTGGTTTAAATTATTCTGTATCCTAGCCCCAAGTCTTGCATTAAAACTCCTTATTGGGAAAAAGAAACCAAGTTCCACATGGGTTTTAATGTATGAGCTTTGATCAAAAACTCATGGCTGCCATCTTCACTTCTTTGACCTCACTCCACAGATATCCTTGTCTACTGAAATTTATACAAGTTAAATTTGAACAGACAAAATAAATCATTCTATTCATACAAATAATTTCTGGAATTCACTGTCACAAGATGTCCTATTAGCCCTTACTTTCAAAGGTATTAAAATGGCACTAATCAAATTTGCAGAGGGCAGTCTGTAAACCACAGAGCTAACCTTAGCCAAAGAGGTTTTCCAGAATTACTCTAATATACTGTATCCTTCAAATTTAAAATAAAAAAGGGAAACATCATTGCCTACTTCTTTTTAGGTTTTTTTTTCTGAAAAAACAACCATATTCGCATACAGACTATCTAACAGGAACAGTAGAACATTATAAGAGTCCAGTCATAAAATAAATCAGACAATCTGACAATCATTTAAAAAGCATGCAACAGTTGACCTTCCCTTTTATTTTGTATAAAATGAAAATAGTATAGATTAATGGTTATTTAAAAAAAAAAGATAAGTAGAGAGGATAAATTGAGTGATATGAGATCATTTTAACATTTCTTTTAAGGGAGGAGACATAAGAATACTTCACCTGTTCATATGCTTATGAAACCTGAAATGTATTGTAATGGTGTGTGAGAATGATCCTTAGGGACAAGGGGAAGAGACCTTGGAAATGGACAGACAAGAGAAGTGGAAGTCCCAAATGACTTAACAGTTAGAGGAAGAAACTTTGGAAGGACCCGCCCTAATTGATTAGTTTACATTGGCAGCAGGATATTAGTACCTTTAGACTTGCAATACTCTGTTAATGTACTAAAGAAGAATTATTTATAGGTAATCCTCAACTTATGACCATAATTGGGACTGGAATTTCCATTGTAGGTCATTGCAGTCAGACCTGATTTTATGACAAGCTATATGATACTCTTCAAGTGAATCACTGCAGTTGTTAAGTGAATCACACAGCCATTAAGCAAATCACATGATTGTTAAGCGAATCCAGCTTCTGCAATGGCTGTTTTTTGCTGGATATTGCCAAAAAAAGTTGCAAATCATGATCATGTGACCATAGGATGCTGCAATTGGTTGTAAATGCAAGCCGGTTACCAAATGCTTGAATTGCAATCCCGTGACCATAGGGTAGTGCAATAGTCATAAGTGCAAGGAGAGATCATAAGTCATTTTTTTTCTGATGCTCTTGACCTGTCATTAAATAAATGATCGTAAGTCTATTGAAAGAATTTACGGGGGAATTGCCAAAACACATTCTCCTAAAGCAGAGGTGGGTTTCAGCAGGTTCTGACCAGTTCTGGAGAACCGGTAGCGGAAATTTTGAGTAGTTCAGAGAACTGGTAAATACCACCTCTGACTGGCCCCGCCCCCATCTACAGTATTCTCTGCCTCCTGAGTCCCAGCTGATCGGGAGGAAAAGGGGATTTTGCAGTATCCTTCTCCTGGAGTGGGGTGGGAATGGAGATTTTACAGTATCCTTCCCCTGCCACGCCCACCAAGCCACGCCCACCAAGCCACACCACACCCACCAAGCCACGCCCACAGAACCAGTAGTAAAAAAATTTGAAACCCACCACTGTCCAAAAAAGTGTATTACAAAGGTCTGGAATATATCGTGATCAAGCTGTCAAGGCGGAACAGCAACAGAGAAGTTTGTTGAGGCATTGCAAAGCCTGAATGTTTATTTTAGTGCATGTTTCATAAGCCATTTAATCACATACATAAAAATGTTTTTCTCCGGTGGTTTCATCTATATAAAGAAAAGGAAAGGTCAGGAATTCCAGCAATGAAGATTGTAGGTGTGTACCATAACCTCTTCAAATTATTACACAAAGATGCAAAAAAACTTTTATGTGTAAAATAAAATTTCCATCACATGATTAGACCCTAAAATGGCCTTGCATTATTTATACTGGACCAACCAAACTGTCTCTATGCACATAAGGTGAACAAAAAGATATTAAGACTTTTGCATATTTAAAGCAGAAGAAATTATTTAATACAGCAGGACCGACTTTATAAGAAGACTTAATAACACTGAGGGAATAAACCTTATTCAAGAAACTGGATTTATATCAGCATAAATATAGAGGGTGTTGTCAAATGAACCTTATGATTCTATGAAAATAAGCCACTTTTCTACATCTGGATATTTGCTTAGTTAGTTGGCAAGGGAAATTGTCATTAAAATCTTTTTCCATAGTAACATTACATAGTCACTATCTTATGGTACCTTACCTGACACAAGGCTAGTTAAATTTCTGGACAGAAAAATTCAGTACACATTCCTTTCTGGTTTTTCCCCCCTAGGATTGTACTGAATGGAGAAATCCTTGGTGAAAAGGCTAAGAATTCCCCAGCTGAACAGACTAGGGCGTACCAGGAAATTTGGACTGATTGGTGATAGTTTGTTGTATGTTTTCTTAAAACAAATCTTTAGAATAACAGATTGCTAATAAGGCATCTTTTTCTCCTGTTTGTAATGCACACCCTTCCTGACTCCTTCAAGTAGCCAAGTAAAGCATAAATGGCTAAATCCGAGAGATTGCTAATAACTCTTTGAAGGAGGCAATAGTGCATTCTCTTCTTTAGGAGCCCTATCCTGGATCCAGCTATTTTTGACAACTTTGATGGTCTCCAGTATTTCTTTTTAGGTAGGACAAGAAGCAATGGGTGGAAACTAATCAAGGAGAGAAGCAACTTAGAACTAAGGAGAAATTTCCTGATAGAACAATTAATCAGTGGAACAACTTGCCTCCAGAAGTTGTGGGTGCTCCAACACTGGACGTTTTTAAGAAGATGTTGGATAACCATTTGTCTGAAGTGGTGTAGGGTTTCCTGCCTAAGCAGGGGGTTGGACTAGAAGACCTCCAAGGTCCCTTCCAACTCTGTTATTTCTATTTCTATTTTTCAAGGGAAGTTGTAGAGAAGACAGTGGGTACTCAATGACATAATAAACTAAGGGAAAAACTATCTAGATTCATACCAGTTGAAGTTCATACCAAGTCACAGGGTGGAAATGGTACACTGGCTCTAGTAGAGCCCACACAGGGAATTTAATGGGAAAAAGGACCCTCTTGGTCCTATTACATTTTTGGTACATTGGTTAGTATCAACCATTATAGCTTTCTGAACCACCATTAAGTATTGGAAATTGGAGGGCATCACCTCACAGTGGTTCAGTTCCTACCTGAGTGGCTAGTTCCAATCAATAATCACAGAAAAGCAGCACTGGAAGCTATAGTCCCCACTCTAATGTGGGGTACTGCAGGGTTTGGTTTTCTTGCACATGTTACTTGAAATTTGGGGTAGGGGGTATCAGTTTGGGGTTAAGTTTAACCAGTACACTGAGGACTCAAATTTATTTTACTACCCTGGGTTGAGACAGAGGTGCCATAGACACCCCAAGTCAGTGGTTGATTGTTGTCAGAATCAGATGGAACATACAAGCTCCCATGAAATTCTTTGAAGACTAAATTTGAATTTTCATCAATAAACATTGACTCAATCTAGCAGCAACAGTCACACTTCTCTTGAAGTTGTCCCATGACTCAAGGGACTTTCTGGACTCATGGGCCCTTTAAAAGAGTGCCTTTGCCCATCTTCAGTTGGTGTGCTAATTGCAGTCCTATCTCAGTCAGAATGCCCAGGTGATAGTTACTTGTGCTCTTATCATCACACAGTTGGATTACTGCAGTGCGCTCTACACTCGGAGCCTTTGGAAAGAGTCCAAAATGGTGGATATTTTACCCAAATATCATACCTTTCTGCAACTTATCTCCTATTATCACTGTTGTTTTCTCAACTATAAAATACTATCAGATATCAAATAAATGTCAAAATCAAATACTGAAATCTTATTGGTATGTTGACATAAAAAAAAAATCTGATGTCAAACTGACAATAATTTATGTAGTTGAGGGATTCACTTTCCTGCTAGTGTGTAGGTCATATAGATCATCTTCTGCAAAGGATTAAACTGTGGTGGGGAAGGCAAAACCTCTACAATGTGTATTCTTAATGTGCATTTTACAGATATTCATTTGCTGCAATCTAATTCCATTCACTTAATACTGTTTTTCATCAGAAATCATGGCCATACGTTGGAACAAAGAGCTCAATTCTGCAATGAAATGGTATTCCACTCCTGAATTTTGTTTTTAAACTTGGGATAGGTAAGAGAAATGTATCTAAGAGTTCCAATTCAACATACAGTTGAAAACATTAGCAGTTATCTCAAAGCCCAGCTTTAAAAGCTAACCCATGAATGTATTGATTAGCTTTAAGTGGCATAATATCTCTTGCCACTGCACACTCCCTAACATTAAAAAGGCATTGGGGGCACTGTACCTCTGATCTATAGTTTCCTCTATGTTCCCGTTCCTTACTATTTCTGCCTTGTTGAAAAGGCATGTAAGAAAAGAAAGAAAGCCACTTTTTAACTCTGGGAATAATGACAGCCAAATTTGGATTAAGCATGTTCTCTACTCATAGCCAAAATAAGACCATGTTAACTAGTGTTTTATTGTTAAGTTTGGAATATCCTCAATCACTTGAAGAATGGCAGTCACTTATTACATCACAGAAAGTATTTTCCTGCCAGCATATTTGTAGTCCTGAAAGGCATGTTCTTAAGAGGCTTAAACCAACCTTTAAAATCCCCCTAACTACAGAGACAAATCTCTCGTCATGACATCTGATTTCTTTTTTTGTCTTTTTTATTTTCCTTCCTTCCTTCCTTCCTTCCTCCCTCCCTCCCTCCCTCCCTCCCTCCCTTCTTTCTTTCTTTCTTTCTTTCTTTCTTTCTTTCTTTCTTTCTTTCTTTCTTTCTTTCTTTCTTTCTTTCTTTCTTTCTTCCCTGCTCTCCCCTTCCTTTATCTTCCCTAAAATTCAATCAAAACTTTTTCTCTCACCTTTTTAAATATTGTAATGCTAATGTCCTCCTTGGAAGAGGAGACACCCTCTAATTGTATTAGTAAACATGCCTGTACACCCCTGCTTTAATCATCAGTTAAGCAAACCACATGTAGGGATAATTTTAAGCTGACTCCTTTGAAAGTGTTTGTATTTGTTCTTCAGCATGTTCCAGTTTGTATTGTACTATCAAGACAAAAAGGGAAATTAGATGGTAGAAGAAACAGACAGGAAACATTTGATGTGAGCTAGGAAATTAGTTCAACCTTATTTTGAATCTTAGCTCAATAAATTGCATTAGACAAACCAACTTCAATATTTGACCCAAATCAGCATCCCTAAATCAGAATTAATTTGGTCATTACTAACTTGCTCTGTGATGAACTGAGCAATCCTATTCTTTAGAACACTTTAGGACCCTGATTGTATCAATGTTAGATAGCAGTGCAGTGAGCCAAGATCCCATGAATCCTTAATTCCATCTGACTATCTCCCATTATATTTTCTTTTGAGACCTTCTTTGATTAGGGACTTGGGAAAAAACCAGCCATATGATATGAGAAGGTCAAAAGAAATTCTTATATAACTATTATTCTTAATGAGATGTTAGCCCACAGAACATAGGCTTACTTTGTAAGTTTATATTCATGCCATTGTTTCCTTAACCTACTATTGTAAAAATGACAAAAGAAAAAAGTTTGTGATCTAAAAGTTGTACAGCAAAGTTGTGTGATCTTTAAGCTGTACAAACACTTAATGGTTCAACAAGTTTTCAAGATATTATTCTTCAGGGAGATAAAAATTACATTTACATTACCTTATTGTTAACACAATATATAAAAGCAAAAAATAATCATGGCCAATTCAAAAATGTCTATGTATTATTTAAATATTGTAATGCAGTATATATGTAATGAATTATCTTTTTTACCCATCCAGAAGCCACCTTTGGACTCTGAAGGCCAAGAGCTACAAATCTGAGCATGGACTCAATTTAATTAATTTAATTTAAATATAACTACAACAAAGTTTTAAAATGCACAATTACATGATCACTCTTCTATATTTAATAATTATTCCATTTTGCCATATCCAACATTTTCAGCTTGGTGGAAATTACAAACAGGCTTCAGGAACTTCCATCAGAGGTGGGTTCCTCCCGGTTCGGACCGGTTCGCCTGAACCGGTAGTGACCCGCTGGTGACATCACAATGACGTCACGGATCCGGTTCAGTCAGTGCCGGTCCGTGGACGCTGCCATCTTTTTAAAAAAAAATAAATTTTTTTCTTCTTCTTCTGCGCATGTGCAGAAGCCAAGTTTCCGGCACTGCGCATGCGTCGCCATCTTGTTTTTGGCTTTTTTTGGAATTTTTAAAATTTTTTTGCACTGTGCATGCACGCGCACGCGCGCCCATGAGGCGCGGCCACACGGCGCAGGAGGAAGCGAACCGGCAGCGAGGTAAGTTAGAACCCACCCCTGACTGCAATCAAAGTGAAAGGTCACCCTTGGCCTTCTGGCTTCAGGTTGCATATTTATAATGTCGTTTTTAAACCATATAAACAAATATAGATTTCTTTTTTTATAAATGAGTGTATTCTATATTTCATAAGGATGATATAGTCATTTACTGATACTTCTATTTTGTCTTCTAGTGTATAATGTGCAGGAGGGGTCCACAAACTTCGATCATGGGCTATATTTAATGTGATCATTGAAATTAACTAAACAGCTTTGGTTACCAACAGTTCCTCTTTATTCATTGATAAAATGAGAATAATAACAACTGCTCTCATGAGATGTTGGAATTGCAAACAATATAACATACTAAAAATGAGTTTCCCCTATGCAAATGGGTACAGTACTTCTACTCCTTCTGAAATAAATGATAACTACTCAGATCCTGTGTTAACAATGTAAAATACAATGTGGATATGTTTATGGAGAGGAAACTGATTTGCATTCTTCAAAAGTAGAATTTGCATTCACTGAAACAAACATGTCTATGAGAACTAATAGTATATTGTTGTGGAAACAAATGGAACATCTTGACAGTTTCAAAAATAGGTTTGTTTGTTTGTTTGTTTTTCTGTTTGTTTTTCCCTTCAAGTCAGTGTTGACTCTAGTTGACTGCCTGGACTAGTCCCTGCAGACTTCTTGGCAAGATTTCAGAAATGATATACCATTGTCTTCTTCCTAGGGCTGAGAGAGAACGACTGGCCTAAGGGCTACCTTTGTGCCTAAGGTAGGATTAGAACACACTCTCTCTTAGTTTCTAACCTGGTTAGTTAACCAATACACCAAACTAGCTATGAAAAATTACGAGGAGAAATTACCCAACTAGTTAGAAGATAGAAAAACCATATAAAGCAATTAATTGTTGAAGGCTTGAAACGCTGAAGCTGAAATTTTTTAGGAGTTCTGTTACTCTATTTCTGGCCATTTTCAGTTTGAGCCAGTTTATTTCTGCACGAATCTATGTTTTAAAAAATACTGTATGAAGAAATTATATTTAAATATTTAACAGTTTTTTTCTTCAAAATAAAATATACTGTTTATCTCTTTAAAAGTAAGAATTATATCAGAAGGTCTGAGAAATGCAGATATCAGTGGAGACTAGGGGTGGGTTTCTCTTACCTTCCCTACCGGTTCGGAAGTGCGCACATCACATCCGGGTACTAACCCTCTGTGCATGTGCAGAAGCCTTTGCGCATGTGCAGAGGGTTATTTGCCAGCCACTTTCAAGTAGCAGCGACCGGGGAACTGGTTCAGGGGTCTGGCAAGCTGGCCTTCACTACCGGTTCGGCGAACAGGGCCAAATTTCCGCCACCGGCTCGCGCGAACTGGTCCGAACCGATAGCAACCCACCACTGTTGGAGACTAAAATTCTAGTTATTTGGGAAGTGGCAATGTAATCAATTTATACTGGTGTTCACTATATCTAATATCTCAAGCATTTTTTGTTGTTGTTAGAGAAGGGCTGATGCTGGGATAATAGTTTTGCTGCTTGCTGTAAGAATGTCTATAAATGTCAATAAAACAAATATTACAAAGATATCACAAATCTCAAACAAAAATATATTTTCCTTATTAATTTTTAAGGTTAATTTTGCCAACACTTTTAGAAGCTCTAGTTAAAAAATTGGGGAAGACAAAAAGCACTCCAGATAATCTTAATCAAAAAATTTTGACTAAGTTTTAAAAATGTTATTAGAAATCTAATTTATAATAGATCTGAGGCTCTGAGTTTTCTCAACATGAGATTTAAATGGAAACTGCTGTTTCCTCAGATATGTTTCTAAAAAGTGCTTTTCTTGTTTCAGTTTAGCCATTCACCATACACCCCTCACTCTGAAGGATGGCATTTTGCAAAGGAGACAGCACATTTTTGTGCCAAATGATTACATGTTGTGTCAGGCAGTGGGATGTGATCAGATAGAAAAGAATGTCTCCATTGTCCAGACAGACAAATGCTACAGCTTCCCAAATTAATAGTGAATCTTGATCCCCCCCCTTTCTACTTACATGCCATTCAATCAGAATTAAAAATATAGTACACAATAGGCCTTCCCGGGAAAGTTAAATCAGAATTGGGATTTTTTTAAAAAAAAAATGAAATAAAATTAACTTACAGAACACATTGCTTCCTTTCTAACTCTGACTGATAGAGTTATATTGCAAACCTTTTGGTTTCCAGTGTGAACACAGGACAAGTGTGTATATATCTCTGTATATCTGTCTATCCTATTCAAGTAGCAATTGCTCCCTTTTTATTGTTCTTTCTCATTACTAGGTTTCCAGAAAATAATGGTGTTTCTCCTAGCTGCTGCCTTCCATGAGTTAGACTAGAACACACATCCCTAATGAAAGTTATACTCAAATCCAGCTGGAGAGTACTAGGTTAGGAGAGTACACAAAGACCTGAGCCAACATAACATGTGCTTAAAGGGAGTTTATTGGCACATGGCAAGAGCCAGCTGAGGAATAATCACAAGGGAGGTAACCATCACCCTGGAATGACTTTCCTTTTGGGCAGGGTCAACATTTTGACAGATTTCATTGTTGTTTGATTTCTGAAAGCTAGTGCTGATTCACACTAGGCTGTAGAAAGATTCTCCTGATAAAGTCCCTAAGAATTATATAAAAAGTAGAATATTTCCCTCAGAAAAGACTGGTATTTTACCCTTTTGGGAATGCTGATGTGGAGCAATAGCAATATCACAGGGTCTTCCTAAGACATTTCAAAGCAAAAGGCACATATAAACAATAGGTGCATTCTACATTATTTCCATTTTAACTGATGATTTCAAATGACAACAAGGAAGGAGAGACAGAACATCTGCATGAATAAAGATTATTCATGGTGCAACAAGAAGGATCATTTGCAGTTGTCTCTGATTTGCATTTGGCTAACATTGATGCTATTTACAGTCAGGCTTTCCAGATACTATCTTTTTGTTTATTTTGTTTTTTAAACTGCTTAGGTTTCTTTGCTATGATTTGGTTATCTATTCAGCAATCCAAAAAGTAGTTAATCTTAGAAGAAAAGATTACCAGCAATAAATTAACACTACTCGTGTATTTCTTATCACAATCACAGTCATAAATCAGAAGTCACTTTGACAGATGCATGAAATGGCTAAGCTGATGTAGAATTGGGAAAGGGTGATAAAAGAGGAGATGAAGGCTAGTTATACTGATTGAGATGCAGATTGCACATAGACACCTTGTAAGTATACTTTTATCAGTTAATTATTGGCATATTAAAAACCTATTGTGTTTGTGGAGACCTTCAGAGATAGTTTGAAACCTTTTGATGTGCAGGAGTTCAGTAGCTCCTCACTCAAGTAGGGTGCTAGAGTTTCTTTGTTCTAAAACAGCTAGTTTGAAATCTTTAATTGAATATTCTGGAAGGTTAAAATGATCTGCAATTACTCTGTCCTTGGTTTGGGATGTCAAAGCGATATCCATTCACTTTTTGTATAAAGTCTGGACTGTTTGTCTTGGATAGAATCCAGAGGGGCATTGCTGGCAGATGATGGGATATATGTCTGGCCGGGGAATTCTGGGAGTTGAAGTCCATAGGTCTTAAAGTTGCCAAGGTTGAACGCCCCTGAACTAGATGAAGGCCATGTCAAGGTGCTTCTAATCTTATGTACCGGTATAAAACTGGTGGAACTTGTGATGGTACCATTGGTATAAATGTGGAACCACCAGACATGATAACGAACACAGATATCCACCTCACAGCCACATTTATGTAGCACAAACATTATTAAGATGGTATTGGTTTTGGAATCATTGATATAAAAGTAGTAGCTCCTTCATAGTATTGGCCATGACAAGCAAAAATGAGCAACTTTGTGAATCAGAATGTCAGCCACAATGCTTGCCAAATGTAGGTAACGTATGTAAGTACATGTATGTATGTATGTATGTATGTATGTATGTATGTATGTATGTATTCATTCATTCATTCATTCATTCATTCATTCATTCATTCATTCATTTTTACATTTCTAAACTGCCCACCTCCCTCAAAGGGGGACTCTGGGCAGTATGCAATAAAACATCAAAATATAAAACAGCATATAAAAATTAAAACTTTAGAATTAAAAATTTAAAAAGTTATAAAAATTTCTAAGGAGACAAGAATAATTAAACCCTGTTTAAACAAAACTGCTTATCAGAAAGTTATTTTTGCCCAATGTAGGTAAAATATTTTAAGTCAATTTAAATATTGATGTAATGACTGGGTAATAGGTTTGTTTGCGGTTCCCCAAAGAAAAACCACTCTTAAGCCAATTTTGGGTAATTTAGCCAAGTTTGAGAAGTACTGTTTATTAGCTGGGCTGATTTCTGTCCATTTCATGAAAATGTGATGTTTCTCCATTTAACAAAATTGTCCTAAACTGTAACAAAAAAATAGCACTTTCTATCCCCTTAATGACTATTTCACAATAGTCTCACAAATAGTAGCAAATAGAAGTAGCTCCATTCTTATATATTATAAAAGGTAAAATTGATTATGTAAAACAATCAGATTAACCACTGAAAATCCTTTCTGAAATCATTTGCATATTAACATGTTCATCCTCCTTTTCATGGTCAGGAATCTATCCATTTGCTGCATACAGTATTTCAAGATTTGCTTTAAATGAGAAAAATGGTTTCCAATTTCATAAAACAACAGAAATGTATTTAGTTAAGAGATTGGTGACTAAATGGGCCGTACCGTGAAATAAGCATATCATGGGTACTTTTGTGTAAAAATTCCAACTTATACAAAGAATGGGATGACATGAGGAAGGATATATCAATCAACTTATGTTAAAGGCTTGTAAAAATACAAAAATAAGCCTTGAGGGAAATATTATCCCTTTGCTATAAAAACTCAGTGATAATATAATAGAAACTGAAACCTCTGGGAAGAGGAAAGATTGTATGAAGAATAACGGGGATCAATATATCATAATAAATTTTGCATTTTCTCCTAGTAAATTTGGGGATTACATTATATAGTGGCTGATATAATACAGAAATGGATAGCTGTAACTTGCCTAAAAATTATTGTGAGCAATTGGTTTCATTTAAGCTCTTTGTCATATTATTCTGTCCTCCTGTCCTCTCTTTCTTTTCATTCTTTTTTCCCATTCTGTAATCTCCACGGAGCTGCTACTGTCATTCTCAATCCACCTGCAGTTCAGTTAAGCATCATCTCCAGTACCTAACTAAATCTCGGTTCAACATCCCATCCTTTTACTTTCTTCCTATCCAAATATAGCTAGGATGATAGACATTCTCAGTATATTTGCACAGGAATAGATATAGGCATATGTATATATAAGATACTGAAATAAGAGACTAAATCAGAGGTGGGTTCCTCCCGGTTTGGACCGGATCGCCCGAACCGGTAGCGACCCGCTGGTGACGTCACAGTGACATCACAGAGTTGGTTCGGTCAGTGTTGGTCCGTGGGCACCGCCATCTTTTTTTTTAATTTTTTTTTAAATTTTTTTCCGGGTTTTTTTTCTTTTGTGCATGCGCAGAAGCTGAGTTTCTGGCACTGCGCATGTGTCGCCATCTTGTTTTTGGCTTTTTTTGGGGGGGTTTTTTTTACCATCTTGTTTTTGGCTTTTTTTGGGGGGGGGGGATTTTTTTCTGATTTTTTGGCACTGCGCATGCGCGCGTGAAGCGCGCACGCGCCGAGGCGCAGCCATGCGGCGTGTGAGGAAGCGAACCAGCAGCGAGGTAAGTTAGAACCCACCCCTGGACTAAATATATCTTCAGACATTCCAATAAAAAGAACTGAACAATATGTTGATATCTGCTTAAAAGAACTCAGCTGTGAGGCTGTTTTTTACACAACATCGAGGATTTGACATTGTAATAATTTTAAACTTAATACCACAAATATGAGTTAACAATAATGTCATTAAAACAAGGTTTAGAAAGGTAGCATTAATGAGAGTTCACTGCTTCTTTTTATGTTACTAGAAGAAGCATTAAGGCCCAGGTGTACTTGTACAAAAATTAGTCCTGCTACCTTACCTTACCTTACCTTACCTTTCCTTTCCTTTCCTTTCCTTTCCTTCCCTTTCCTTTCCTTTCCTTTCCTTTCCTTTCCTTTCCTTTCCTTTCCTTTCCTTTCCTTTCCTTTCCTTTCCTTTCCTTTCCTTTCTTTTCCTTCCCTTCCCTTCCCTTTCCCTTTCCCTTTCCCTTTCCCTTTCCCTTTCCCTTTCCCTTCCCTATTATACTTTTACAGGTAGTCCTCAACTTATGAGCACAATTTAGCCCAAAACTTCCATTGCTAAGCAAGAGGGTTAAGTGAATTTCCCCCCATTTTATGACTGTTGTTGCCACAGTTGCAGTTGTTCAGTTAGTAACATGATTGTTAGGTGAATCTGACTTCCCCATTGACTTTGTATTTCAGAAGATCACAAAAGGTGATCACATGGCCCTGGGACACTGCAATTGTCATAAAACTATGCCATTAGCCAAGTATCCGAATTTTGATCATGCGACTACGGGGATGTTGCAATGGTCAAAAATGTGAAAAATAGTCATGTCATGTCATTTTTTTCAGTGCTGTTTTAACTTTGAATGGTCACTAAACAAATTTTCTACAAAACACAGATTCATATTGTACCTTTATTTATGATTGGAAATCAGATAACCAAAGAAATATAGATTTTTAAAAAATGAGATATGAAAAAAGCACATGCTCTTTAGGAAAACAAGTGACGGAATAATATTCAAAGTTTATTGATTTATTCAATTTGTACAGGCGCCCATCGCAAACAAGTGGGCGGCAAACAACCATAAAATCAATTAAACCATTAAAAACAGAATATAAAAATAAAAATAAATACATATAGATATACATACATACAAATGTCTAAGGGACATTTATATGTGTCCAGTTATATGCCACCCTTTTAAGGCAAACACAAGATAAAGAAGATAGAAATTCAGTCAAAAGAGCTCCCTTCAGACTTTCAAGATTCTGTCAATGTAGCTTTACAATAAGGTAGAATTTGTTCATTTAGTCATGTTTCCTCTCTGGTTTACCTGGGAGACATGACACAATGTTTGGACATTGTAGGGGTTGTATGTGTGTTTGTTTACACGTGTGTGTGTGCGCGTAAGTATATGTACATTGTGTCAGGGCTCCCAGGTAAACAAATTAAGCGGTAAAACTGATTATGGTTGGCATCTGCTCCACAACACATGCAGCTTCAATGCCATCTTTGAAACTACAAGGGGAACTTCAGTAGTAGTGAGGTCCACTCTTCCAGTGATCTAGAAGCACAAATATCAGGATTTGTTATAAAGTCGGAAGGTACAACAGAGCAAATTCAACTGTTACATAAAATTGCTGCAATTTATAGAAGGAAGAATCGAAGGGACATTCCCTGAGACAGAGTGGAAATTCTTTTCATCCATCCTTGAGTAACTGTATAGCTCGATCAACGGCAGAGAGGGGGAGGTCACAGCTCCTCTACTGCTAGGTCACCTGCATGGAAATAAAAGGTGAGAAAAATTGAAAGAAACAGAGATATTGAAATTTAATCTGTTTGCTACATAGGTGGAAAACATACAGGTTTTCCATCTATGGGAGTTGTCCTCAATTTATGACAACAACTGAGCTCAAATGTTCGCGATCAATCATTGCAGTTTTAAATCAAATCACCACATGACTGAATTCAATTTTACAATAGTTTTTACAATAGTTGTTAAGTTAATCACATGTCAGTAATTCCAAATGCAGATGATCAAGTGGCTGTATTTTGCCTTTTTTTTTTTTTTGCTCTAAAACAACAAAAAACATGATCATGTAAACATTTGAAGCTGATCATAAATTTAAGCTTTTTTGCCAAGTACCCAAAATGTGATCACATGAGTTAGTGTGACTGTCGTAACTAAGAGGGCAGGTCATAAGTAACTCTTTTTGAGTCTGTCGTGCCTTTGAACAGTTGAACAGCAACTGGTCGTAAATTGAGGATTACCATTGGAAATACAAAGTGTGGGATTGGTTTTCTGTCACTTCATGTGCCAATACCCTCCCCCTCTCCACTTAATGTTCTAAATAAAGTTACCTTCATTAATGTAAGCATACGTCTTTGCAGCATGCCAGATTTCCCTAGGAACTTCTGGAAAAGCCTGCTGGACTTCATCAAGCTGGAAGATACAGAAAGAAGTGCCTCACACTGTTGCCAAGGTGTCTCATACAATAATTCTCCTTCCCTTGTCTATCGACACAAATATTAGTAGCAAGACTAACAAAGACATTCCCAGGGATTCCTTAGTCCATCATCAAGTGGAATGAGAGGAAAAAGACCCCCCCCACACACACACTTTGGTTCCAAGAGAGTGGTTGTTCAAAGGTGGGGTCCCAAGAGCAACGGGAGACTGAAGGTCTACAATTCATGGCATTTTAGTTTTGCTACGTACATCGATCCTGGGATGATGGTTCCCACAGTAGAGGAGCTGGTTCAGCGCCGGTGAGAACAATCTCCCGTATGGGTCAAAGTGCTGTGGAATTGACAAAGACACTTTTGCTTATTTTTGAGACCCAAGAATCTCACTGCCAAAACATAACGTGTGCAATTTATAATACATCCTTCTCTCAGCCTCTGGGACTGTCCAGTCCCTCTAATAATGCTCTAGCGTTCCTAAAATTTATTCCGAAGAGATCCCTGCCTGAAGAACACAACTTTTGTGACAAGCCAAACTTGATGCCTATCTTAAGGAACAATGCTCCAGTTATTGTTCACACAGGGACATTTTATAGGAGTTTTAACATTTGATTCTGTGAATGTTTGCACTGGTCAAATGCTCCTTCAAGCTCCTCATGGGATTTCTGGGCCCTTACCTTCAGAATAAAAATGAACTGCTCTGTGTTGGGAGACTGTCGAAGAAGGCTTCTGAGTGTGAGGCCAAAGGCCTCCTCAAGCAACTTCTTTTCCACCTGAAAGAAAACGTAAGAGATGGTGCTATTACTTTTGGGGAACATTTTCCCACCCATGCAAACACCAGAAAGGAAATCCCAGAAATGCTGGTGAAGGAGGTACCTCAGGAACATCTTCATCTTGTATCTCCATGGTAGCCATCCAGTAGAAGATAGAGATGTCCAGCAGCATGGATTCCACTGGTGGGTCCATGGCTGGTGTGACCTTGCTGTGGGATCAAAAGAAGGAAGAGACATCAGTGCCCATATTAGTGAGCAACCCTCAGTTTCATTTTCCCCTTAAGAATAGGATAAGCAGGCTCAACTGCTAGGAGAGATGGGGAGATCAAACCACCCTCCCCTTTCTTCCCTCTACTTCATAGGGAAAATGTTTCCTTTATTTTGACCCAAGTTGAAAGGATCCAAAATAAAACTGCTGGGTTGTATTCAAAGTGAACTGTATTACCATGTCGACTGTGTTGTATTGAGCTGCAAGATGACCAGTGAGTGACTCTCTGAATGGCCTTCCCCTTTTTACTCACTGAGTACCCCAATCAGACTTTCCTTACCCACTGCAAAAGAAACAAAAGGCTGACCTGATATTGCAAGGCAGCTAATCTGGCCGTGAAGCTGGTTAAATTGTGATGCTGCAACAAAGCCTGCCAGGAAACAAGAGTGGAGAGAATTAGAGATTTCAAGGTCAACCAAGTTGCTCCAGAACTACTTCTTTGTCTCAGCCTGTTTTGACCTATGCTGCTGCAGCACCTCGCCTTTCAGTCCAAAGGAAAATTGCCCCCAGGTTAAGGATCCTTTTGAGCTTTTGCTAAACCTCCTGAGAATTCATAGTAGCTTTCCTCCTCTCCCTTTCCCTCTGGCACTGGGACCCTCATTTGCCCACTATTCTTAAAAGAGTCAGGCTGTTAGTCAGGGTGGCTGTGGAGCACTTTCTCACAGAGTCCCCAATGCTCTTCCTTTTAGAAGGAAAGCTTGAAACCCTTCTGCGACTCTATCCATCCTAAGGAATCTTTTGCCTTACACTGAGATTGGGCAAAAAAGACTAGGATTGAAACCCGGAGGCAAAGCCCAGCCAAAGAAACCTCTACTTCCAGTGGGTACCTGCTATTCGGTATGTTTCTCCTCCTCTCAGAAACCTCTTGCCACAGGTATTGGCTCATCTCCTGGTCTCTTGCGATACAGGCCACCTCTGATTGCGCTGCTTGGGGAAGGTCCTGTCTCTTGAAGAGGAACTTCCCTTTCCCTTGGCTGTCCTTGGTGGAGAAATCTGGGAAAGGAGACATAGATGGTGGAATCCAGGGGTGGGTTCCACTTACCTTCCCCACCAGTTTGCATCGCGATGTTTTGCGCACTCACACGTGCGTTCCCTCGCGCAATTTTGCTTCCGCACATGCTCAGTAGCTGCAATCAGCCCGAAACACGGAGGAGCTGATCAGCTGTGCTTCGGGCAAAGGAATAAAGGTCAATATAAACCCGGGGGCGGGTGGGAGGGCCCTTTTTCAAGCAGCAGAACAAGAAAAACCTTCCAAACAGTAAAAAATTCACAAAAAATTCACAAAAAAAGATGGCGGCGCCCACGGACTGGCACCGGCCGATCCACTTCAGTGACATCACCAGCGGGTTGCTACCGGTTCAGGCGATCTGGTCCGAACCGGGAGGAACCCACCCCTGGTGGAATCTTAGCAAAGTTTTGGGTCTCCTCCAGATAAAGAAAAGACACTAAAATCAGCCCTTTGCAGAGTCCTTCCCTCGGAGACTCAATTTAAAGGCTTTTGTGCTGGCTAAGTCTGCTTTAGGGGAAAGACAAATTTCATTCTTTATATCCTGCCTCCCCAGTTGTTAATATATAGATAGGTGCCACTGAGCGAATTTGGAGGTTCCCAGAAGAGTCCCATGGAAGCAGAACAACTTGTAGAAAGTTAATGTTGACTCAGATACTTCATGAGGAGGGGTGCTTAGAGGGTCAGGAACAATTTTGGCTCTGCCCAGTCCCTATTTGCATCCTTGAATATGGGAAGAGGCAGAAATGGCTCCTCTAGATGACCCTCATTTGCCCACTATTCTTAAGGCAAAACAGTGCAGTGATCACACTGAGGACCTGGATTATGTGATGTGTACTCACTATGCTGCTCCACTTTGTGGAGTTCCATCTCAATGATGATTTTGCTCTTTCTTCGGCCAGGAGGCTTGTACAGGTTGGAGGACTTGCTGTCCTGGCATTTCTTCTTTTTCTCCCAAAACAACATCCAAAGAATGGTCTAGAACAGAGAAAAAGGAATCTAAGAAAAGGAATAAGGACTAAAACCTCTTTTCCAGACTCTACCTGCTCTACGTCTGGGACACAGAGAGCATTGGGGCCAAGAGAGACGCTCCTTCTGTGTAAATCTCTGTGAAGGAGCCCAGTCCTGAGGGCATCCCTTGCCTACCTTACCCCTCTCAGTTTCCCCATCCCAGGGCAAGGGCTCATAGACAAACCTTCCACCTCCCAAACAGGGAAAAACATTGAGAAGTTCTTTAGAGCAGCCCTTCTCAAGACCTACTTACGTCTTCGAAAACATCCTCCCTCTCCTCAGTGACAACTGGCAGTTGGTGACCTTTGACCCTGGATGGATGGAGTCATACAGCCAATAGAATTCCCACAGAGGTGAAGGCCTCCTTTGGGATCTACCAAAGGGGACCTGCTCCACCTTTCCTGCATACACTCTTGGCAGCCAAATATCTCTAGGAACCTCCTTAGACATCTCTCAAGCTGCCTCTTTCTCATCTTTTGGTAGAGAAGCCAAAGCTCTTTCTATGTAGCCTGCCCTTTTATATAGAAGCTTCATTAAAGCTCGCTGATCATTCTCTCTCTCTCTCTCTCTCTCTCTCTCTCTGTGTGTGTGTGTGTGTGTGTACTCTGCTGGGTCTAGAGTCAGCTCCCTCTGTACTTTCTGCTTAGGTGAGATACCCTTTTCTGCATGCCAAACTATTGTTAGATGATGCTGAGTTTAAGGACAGCGAAAAAGCAGAGAAATTCTCTCCTGAGCTTTTTAACCTCAGACATCATTTCTCATACAGCAATCCAAGCCATAAAAATGTATTCATAGAATAAAATATTGCATAGCTTAATGATGCCGGGCACCAAATCACAATGCTCGCTTGTAGAGAAGTTCCAACATTGAGGGAAGAAAGCCAAAAAATTGGACTTTTCCTTTTTATTCAAGAGGCTGATAGACTGCCCCTTAGTATGGAAGCTCTATTATGGTAGCTCTTTGGTGCACATCACAGCTCTCCCTTATCAATTCTTTGTTTCCAATAAATATTTGGAAGTGGATGCCTAAATGAATAATACTGCAGTTTTAATATAGTTAAGCAGACTGATGCTCTCCAGGTATGTTGAACTACAAATGCCATAATTCCTATTAATTGGCCTGAATGGCATAGTCTGATGGAGGACATTAACTTATAGATGTAGGTGGAATCCAATGTTGTTAATCTGACATAGTCATTGGGAGAACCACTGAAATTTGGTTTTTTTGTGTGATGTTCCTCTTGAGCATGCAGCAGAATTTACATGAAGAAATCTAATTTCTGGACTTCTTTAAAATCCTGTTTAATTTTATTTTAGGAAATCTTTGTTGGTACCATTCATTTTCTTATTCTGCACAAAAACCAACCACAATATTTTCTCTTCATCTTTCATTTGACAGACTATCTTTGTTTGACAGCCTTTCAGTCAGCTAGCAAAACTCAATGCTTTCCAGGGATTTCCACAAAAAATCTATTCATTTGTTTGCCATTTTTTTACTTGCCATGAACAAGCTGATTGTTTAGCTAGAGCAGCTTATATTGAAACAGAATTTTGTTTTTTTAAAATCCATGTCTCGTTTTTTATGCACAGAGAGGCTTGTAATCTGACAACAATAATGGTTTGATTCCTGATTAATGGGGTCTTAAGCAGCTTATTAAACATACCATTCTTGGTCCTTCTGTCAAGGAAAGTCATTTTTTTCTACCAGAAGGTAGGCAGATTAGCCATCTCAAAATCAAAAGTTGCACCTGAGGATACATTTTCATGGACTAAATAAACAACATGTGATCTTGCATGTATTCCAGTTTCTTTTTTTTTGTAATAAAATAATCTTTATTAGGTTTTTCGTTAAAAACAACATATAGAACAAACATACAAAAAATACACAAAACAAAAACAAACACAATAATTACTAACCACTTTTACAGCTTTTTCAAAGTATTTCCTAATCTATTTACAAATTACAATATTTCTTATTTTTATTTTAACATTCGTTAATATTTATCTAAATCTATCTTTAAAGAATTGAATCTCATAATATATTTTCCACATCTATTTCTTCCATTATACTTACATATAAATCACTTGTTTATCATAGGGAAAGAGAGTGAGAACATTTACGGTTTCGTCATAGATAGTCCTTTTTTATAACCAAAATTGAAGTTTTTTGTTGTGTTTTAACCACGTATACCATTTATTCCATGCTACATAATATTCTGTATCTTCTTTTTCATATATCTCCATAGTCAATTTGCACATCTGGGAACATTCTAATATTTTTCGA
>QLTV01003121.1:2087535-2099569 GCA_003457575.1 Thermophis baileyi
GATCATCGGCAAAAGCCTGCACTTTATATTCCTCCTTCCTTATTTTTAATCCTTTTATATCCTGGTTATGTCTAACTGATCTTAACAATGTTTCTAATGCTAGTATGAATAAAAGTGGGGATAGAGGGCATCCTTGACGTACCCCTTTCATTATATTTACTTTTGCTGTCAAATCACTATTTACTAAAATTTTAGCAGATTGATTAGTATATATTGCTTTGATTAAATTAGAAAATCTTCCTCCAAATTCCATTTTCCCTAATTGGGTTATCAAGAATTGCCAATCCAAGTTATCAAATGCTTTTTGAGCATCGATAAATATTAAAGCCAATTGTTTTTCTATATGTAAATCGTAAAATTCAAGAGTATTTAATATAATTCTGATGTTATTTCTTATTTGTCTATTAGGCAGGAATCCGTTCTGGTCTGAGTGAATTAGTTGATTGAGTATTTTTTTTAATCTTTCAGCAACAATTGTAACAAATATCTTATAATCCGTGTTTAATAATGATATTGGTCTGTAATTCTTAATTAATAGTTTGTCTGTCTCCTCTTTGGGTATTAAAGTAATGTAAGCTTCTTTCCATGATTCCAGAATCCTTGCCTTCTCCATTGCCTCGTTGAATACATCCAGTTTCAGTCATCCCTGCCTAGCATGTAAACTAGTGGACTTTGAGGTCCATCATCATCTGGAAAAGCACATGTGTCATCCACCTTGAAATAAATAGGTGTAAAGAAAAGTTGATGTATTTTTGTTTGAATCTTCTGATGTATTCACTGAGCTTTGTAATTAGATGACCAAACACATAAATGGGAATATTGTATTTTGAGACAGAGATGTAAAGCCCAAGCAATAAAAGGGAAATTGATTAAGAAAATTATCTCTTCTGATAGAAAAAAATCTGAACTTTCTGTTCTTATGGTAGGAGAAAGAGAAGATGGGTAGACGTAATTGTTCTTCCTGTTGGAAGCAGGCTTGGGGGGTGGGGGAGGGAGAAGCTAATAGTAGTGTTTTTTCAATCAGAGGAAAACAGAGCAGAAACAAAGGGACAAGGAAGAAGTGTTCTACTTTCTATCTCTAGACTAGGGTTGTAGATAGATAGATAGAATTTTTTATTGGCCAAGTGTGATTGGACACACAAATTTGTCTTTGGTGTATATGCTCTCAGTGTACATAAAAGAAAAGATAAGTTCGTCAAGAATCATAAGGTACAACACTTAATGAAAGTCATAGGGTACAAATGAGCAATCAAATCATAGTAGGAACCAGTCAATGTAAATTGTAATGATACAAGTAACAAAGTTACAGTCATACAGTCATTTATGGGAGGAGATGGAGGAGATTGTGCAGTGCATTAAAGAGAAAAAGATGTTTCAGAAATTGCAGGAGGAGTTGTATAGCATCCATCAACAATTCTTAAAGCAGCTGCACATGGGTACACTGCAGGGGTGGGTTCTGGATCCTTTTGCTGCTCAGGGTCATGCCGTGCGCATGCGTGCACGCCCGCAGCAATCAATAAATAGCTTCTGCACATGCGCAAAAGCAAAATCCAAGATGGCGGTGCCCATGGAGACACCGACAGAACCGGCTCCGTGATGTCATCACCGAGTTACTAACGGTTCTAAAGAACCAGTTAGAACCAGTAGGGACCCACCTCTGGTACACTGCCTTTTTCAGGCCAAGAGCTATATTTGTCCTTTGGGTAGCACAACCAGCACAACACTCCAGTAAGAAGCAAGACCAGGACATAGATAAGTTTTATCTAGACCAGGGGTGTCAAACTGAAGGACCGCAGGCCGCATCCGACCCACGGGGTGCTTAGATCTGGCCTGCGGGGCCGCCCTGGAAACAGTGAAGGACTGGCCCGCGGTGCCTCTGCCAGCGAAAATGGGCTCCCAAGCTCCGTTTTCAGCTGTGATGGCCTCCTGCAACCCTCTGCCAGTGAAAACTTTATATGATTAGTCTCCACCTATTGTGAAATTCTCCCTTCTTTTTTTTATCAGAAATAGGTTTGGTGGCATTTCGGATGTATGTTTTCTCGGACTGCAGTCAAGAATTTCAGAACCGACATTGGCCTTAGGCTTCCTGTTGCACACTCTTATGTTAGCATGATGCAGAACCCTAGATGCCTTTTTAAATGTAATCCCAGTCATTTGTCAAGAAACCACAGAAAAGAAAATAGTGGCATGAATGGTTAGTCTCATGTATAAACTGTAGCTAGAAACAGCAGTGAATTCTGGATAGTGACATAATCAATAGAGACTGTTCTTAGTAGAATATATTTTACTAGGAACTAAATGCTTTTCTAAGAAGCAGTCACATACTAAGCAAAGGAACAGGTGTCTCTTTTTAAAAAAATAATAATAATCCCCTATTTGGCAAAACACAGACAAAAAATATTACATATTTATGCAACAAATCCATGACATTTTAGTACCATTTTCTCAAAGCTTAACTAGACTCCTCACAGCCCCCACCTACCCCAATGTTTTGGAGGTGTTTTTTTTTTTTTAAAGGAATTTTTGGATTTTATTCCATGGATTTACCTTAAGGATGATCAGGATTGACTGATAATCATGCATGAAATGAAAGCATTCCATTTCATAAAATGGAGGCAAGAGAAGGTCTTCCAAATTCAAAGATGGTTAATAACTACTTTATGAAAACTATTTTGCTGACATAAGAGTATGTATTGAATGCAAAGAGTGGATTTAGAAAAGCCCTAACAGTCAACAGTCAGTAACACTATCAAGAAAAGACAAAACATAACTAGTACCCAATTCAATTTATTAGGGAGAAAGAGACTGATTGAGAGAGTGTGTGATGACCCTCGCAAAATAACAGTCTATAAAATATTCATTTTAACTATAGATAAGGAAAGTTATTTTCAAATATAAAAGCTCTTTACAGAAGCAATGGTTACTTTTATTTCCTGAAATGGGAAAAAAAAATGCTTGCCCTAGTGAAGAGTCTTATTCTCAGAATGATTTTCATTCAAATAAAATAACAGGATGCTTTTCAGAATAAGCTGCACTACTACTTCCTTCAGAACATTGAAATATTCATTGTAAAGCCATAGATTTAAATAAGAATAAAATGGGGAAAAAGAGGGAAAAACAGCAGATACAAATAGCATCAATATTCATAAGCATTCACAAGGCTTTAGCCATTTGAAGGATGCTTATCCTTCAAAATATTAATTTCTGCATTGTGATTGATATGAGTGATTTTTTGTATACACAAAAGTACCGTAAAAAACAATGACCTGGAATTTAGGATGATCTGCAGTTCCCTCCCAACACACTAAAAGTAATATTAACATAGGCAACAGCCTGTGCCGTGCACATCTTCTCTCCGTTTTTCAATTATTATTATTTAAATTGATATGCTGCTCAACTCCCAGTGACTCTTTCAGTTGGACTACCTAGAACAGTGGTTCTCAACCTGTGGGTTGCGACCCCTTTGGGGGTCGAACGACCATTTCACAGGGGTCGCCGCGCACGTTAGCCCGCCATCTTGGTGCCACCGTCACTGCAGGGGTGAAATGCTCCCGGTTCGGCCGTGCCTGTGGGTCGCCGGATAGCCGGTAGCGACAGAAGCGGGAGACTTCGCCCACCCACCCGGACGCCGCCATTTGGGTTCTTTTACCCTCTGCGCATGCGCAGAACGCTTTGTGCATGCTCAGAGGGTAAAAGACCCCCAATGGCGGCGTCCGGGCGGGTGGGCGAAGCCTCGTGATGCTGTCACTACCGGCTCTCCAACCACCGGCAGGCATGCCCGAACTGGGAGCATATCACCCCTGGGCGGGGAGGGGGGTCACGGGGGGTCGCGGCATTAGAAAGGTTGAGAACCACTGACCTAGAATGATTAAAGCCAGCTGAAACCAGTTCTATGGGGTTTTTCTCCCCAACTCAGGAGATATGTGCATGTGACGCACACGTATATGTGTAAACCCTATTCAAGTGATGACCAACGTTCAAAGACATCTACATATTTTCAGGTTTTTGCATCTCCTGCCATTTATTTTTTATTCCCATTCACTGATTTTCAACCACATCTCCTCTTCTTCTCAGCTCAAGTTACATAAAGACCTCACTATTTCTCAATAAGGAGAGATAGATGATTGATAGATAGATGATAGATAGATAGATGATAGATAGATGATAGATAGATAGACAGACTTTTCTTTTCTTTTCTTTTCTTTTCTTTTCTTTTCTTTTCTTTTCTTTTCTTTTCTTTTCTTTTCTTTTCTTTTCTTTTCTTTTCTTTTCTTTTCTAATCATGGAGTTAGGAGGATACCCCATTCAGTTTTCAGGTAGCCAAAAAAAAAAAAACCCCAACTATGGACTACCTGGGTGCTAGGATAAAACTATTCATTCTACCTCAAACAATTGAAGAAATTGTAAAACTGTAAATCTATAGGATACTGCGTGGAAAAGAAAAATCATGATTAAAAAAATCTGTTGGATTGCAAATTGGCAAACTTCTTTAAGTTAACTAAAGATCTTTACTATCCTGGTATTTCAGCAGTGCTAGTAAAGGGAAGTTTAGAACCTGTACTGTACATAATAAGTGTTAGGCTAAGCTGGGAGGAGTTCCCTTCTTCTGCAAAGTAGTCAATGAACTGTTTAAGGTTAGTCTACAACAAACCGAAGTGCTGTAGCCCAAACAGACATGCCCTCAAGTCAACATGACAAAGACAAGTGTACTTCAGAAGCAGAGCAGAGAAAGATGCCTTGGGGTCACCTTGAAAGTGAAAGGGGGATTAATAGAGGATGACATCTTCCATTCCTGCATCCCAGAAACAGTTGCTGACGTGTTCTGGCAAGGAAGTAAGTAGAAGTAGAAGTGGAGATAAACTCATAGTTTTCTGCATATCAGTCTTCCACATAGAGGAAGAGAGGAAGGAAAATCAGGGTAAGAAAAGTGGGGGTTGAGAGAGAGAGAGATGTAATGTAAAACTGGCGCACTATGGGCTTCAACTGCCCACCACTGACTTGTGACAAAGCCCTAATAGATTAGATTTGGCAACATGGCCCACAAGAAGGAAAGGTAGCTTATCCATGTGTAATAGGTAGCTAATTTCCTTGAAGTGTATTTCATTAACTATAGGTATGGGAGAAAGTGTAATTTATCCTTTGACTGCAACATGTGCCATGGAAGCTTACTCACCTTTGCAGTCAGAACAAAACAGCCCCTACTAAAACCTACCCTGTGGATCAGTAGTGGGTTGTAAATCCCATCGCTACCGGTTTGCTCGTGTACGCTCACGTGACGCTTCTGCACATGCGCAGAAGCAACCCAGGTGGGTGGGCGGAGCCTCCGCCGCCGCTACCGGTTCACCGAACCGGGCCGAACCGGGAGCAACCCACCGCTGCTGTGGATATAGAAACCATTATTCTAAGGATACAAGGAAGAAGATGACATCTAGTCCAGTATTTCTTAATTTTGGCAACTTTAAACTTGCTGACTGAGAAATTCTGGGATTTGAAGTCCACACAGCTTAAAGTTGCTAAGGCTGAGAAACACTGCTTCAATCATTACTCTAGTTAAAAGATGGTGTGCAAATAGACACTTGGACTTTTAATTTAATAAACGAAAATCAAACAGTTCAACTTATGTTCAGAATAAAGGGGGGAAAAAGTATGCTATCCTCTTCAGCAAGTTTGGAACTTATGGGTCAGATCCTCCATTTCCCTTTAAAGGCTAAATTTAAAACCTGAAGTTGTGAACAACACACAATTTCTTACTGAATCTAAATATATTAAAGTGTGTCTTACTGTAATTATAACTAGTATAGGATTGAATGATTGATTCAGATCTAGGTGTGATTAAGAAACTGATCAGAAAAAAACAGCTTACTGACAATCATGGAAAACTATGGCCTTTCATCCTCTTATTATAGTTTTTTCTGTATGTTCTTGTATGGAAAGTTATTATCTCTGCTGTTTTCTTTGTTGATGTTTGTTATTTTTATTTGGATTGATATATTTGGTTCTTTTAAATCTATCTACATATAGTAGGATTGTAAATTGGTACAATCAGACTAGTATAGTAAAATAATTGGATGGATGGATGGATGGATGGATGGATGGATGGATGGATGGATGGACAGTATTCTGACCACTAAATAATATATAATGTAATATTTATTGAACTTTGAATACAGGCCAAAGAGTTTGCAAGTTGACCAATTAAATCAATTTCAGTTTAAAGATGATCATTGGTATGCATGCAATTACTTTTTTGAGTGATTCCTGGGAATAAGAAACATGAAAAGCTAATATTGATTTTTGCCACAGTGTTTCTATCAAATATCCTTCTGCCCCCATCTTTTTGCTGGATTTCAAAAGAGCCATTTGCTTTATTACCAGACCTTTTGGGTCTTTTAGAGTAAAGCAGGCATTGGGAAATCAGCATCTTTTGTATCCATACTGCATGTTTAAAAATGATATTATTATTATTATTATAAAGATGAAAAACCATAATATGCAATGGCCTGGGAATTTCCACAATTTATCTAAAATATTCTGGTTCCTAAGGAAAGACATTGAAAGAAAGCATTGCGGCATACCAGCAGTTTTACTTAGATGGGGAAAAAGAGACCGAACAGCATGTAAATGGCACCTGTTTTGACCAAAATGCATACAGCACTATTTTTCATAAATATCATATACCAATGTGAGAATGTTAATGTCTCTGCAACTGTCTACTGTAGATTAGTAAATAGTCTGTAACTGCAGTGAAATGATTTCTCACTTCCTCAGTGATTTATTTTAATCAATTTTTATGCAGTCAAATAAGTCTGAGAAATTATATTTTGGATTCCCTGCCTTTTTACTGTTTTGTCATATACCCCTCACACATGATTTGCTTGTAGATTGCATGAACAACTAGAACCTGGATATAAACATTCCCAGTAGTGTCTAAAACATTAGGACACAAAAATGTCCCCAAGTCTGATGCAAATCCATCATGACATCTGACAGAAGTGTGTAAGTTGCAGCAACTGACATCATCATGCAAGTGTCATTACTTGCCACCTTTATTCCTTCTTTCATAAACACCACTGATTATTCCACTCTTAAATGTTTAGGCTTCCGTCTCTGTTACGTGATGTGTTGTTTTTGCCTGCATCTGAAGATTTCTCTCCTCCTGTTAAATCTCACGTCAATCTTGGTTCCTGCTTCCATTAACAGTTTCCTTTCCTTCAACTATATTTCTTTCTCTCAATTGGTATCCTGCTAGCCTGTTTTCAGAAACAGATTCTCAAGTTCTTTATAAATAATAACAGTAGGCAATAATAAAGCAATAAATTAAATTGTACTCCATAAGCAGATGAATGAATAGCAAAGCAACAAACAACAACAGTAAATCAGTACTGTAGGAAAACCAGTCCCACGCTATATCTCATAGATCACATGTTTTCCATGCAGAAAGGTCAAGATTCCAGAAAGTCCAGGGTATCTAGAAAGCATCTTCCTTTCAACATACTGAAATACTGTTTGCTAAAATATATAATACTGAGCGCTGATCAATAAATATTCTGTCTCTTATACAGACAGTTTCTAGGATCACCCTTCTTCAACCTCATAGCGTGCATAAGTGCACCATCGTGCCTACCGTCCCTGTCCTAATGTCCCCATTTATTTGTATCCATTTCATGTATTCATAAACATGTTTATACCTATATCTGTTATATTATACATGCTTGACAAAATAAAATAATAAATAAATAAATACATAAAATAGCCTCTGGTATAAATCTCAGAATTCCTGAGGTTCCATACCAAGATAGAAGGGACTTAAAGAGAATTATTATGCTAAACACATTTAAAGGGCGGACAGTTGATGAAGCCTGATCTAAATCTTCCAACAAAGAGAAATAAATGCCTCTAGTTATTCTGTTCCAAATTCTGAAGATTGGGTTTAAAAGGA
Source organism: Thermophis baileyi (assembly GCA_003457575.1). Lineage (NCBI taxonomy): Eukaryota > Metazoa > Chordata > Lepidosauria > Squamata > Dipsadidae > Thermophis > Thermophis baileyi. The sequence continues at coordinate 2,095,475 of QLTV01003121.1, forward strand.
AAGCATTATCAGAGCTAATTGGAGCCCCTTGAATGCACATACCAGTTGACTGGTGCTACTTTTTTAACTGGTATATAGAATAGAAATTCCTTATTTACTTGTTTAATGAGGGAAGCTCTCACCTGGACAGATCCCTGTTTCCCTGTTTGATTCTGTTCTTGTTGCACAATCTCTTGATAAATATATAGGCATGTAGTTCTTTCTCATTTGGCTGTCACGCTAGGCCCCAGGTTCATATATTAAGTTGCAAATATATACCATGTAACGTGAGCATGATTCCCAAAGAGTTGGATGAGAACCAAGAACTTCATGAAAAGATGATGTAGCTTGATTACATTCTTCCGGGAAGTTTAGCATGTGGACTTTCCTAGAAAATGAAGGAACACAGTTCTGTCTCAATAAGGCATTGTTATAAATGAATCATTGGTTCTAAATTACATTATACTGGAATTGATATACTGATAGTCACTAATACATTAGTTTGCCAATAATTACCTAGTGAACTGGGTTGAGATTGCCTGATGTTAGATCATTATTCAAGGGATTTATAGATTTATTTTCATCATTGTTGTAATCTCAGTAGTAATGAAACCTTAATGCTGAAATCACTAATTATAGTCTTTGCAATGACTGGCTTATGAAATTTATATCTTGTTATTTGTAGACGAATAGGATAGATGCCTTGTTTCATTGCAGATCAATCATACATTTTGCAACAAGATTGCCACTTGATCTCCTAAACAAAAAGCTAACATGGGTAATTAGGATTATCCCTGATGTTTGCAGATGTTCAAAGTATTATATGCAACCAATTCTTCGTATAAGAACGGGTAACGTGATAACCTGGAAATGTGGTAAGGAATGTGGCACAACTATTTTGAGTGTTCTTTGCTAATCAAAAGTTGCTTTACAGTTGAAATCCTATTCTCTTCAGCAATCTTATTCTCCTTCTTATCCTGCTATGACCTTTATGAGTCCAGGTTGAACTTTGGCATGGTATGACCGATTTTTGAACAATTCTCAGATAATGATTTCCTTATACTGCTGCATTTAGCTTTGGCTGAAACTCAGGGTAACCCTCAGTGAAAACTTCCCTTAACCCGGATGAATGAGGGCTTTATTAAACACTGGACAAGTGTTCATCTCACAATGGGTTGCATTTTCATCCTCCCCTAGAATCCTTTCCTTGTCCTCTGACATCTTCATTCCTACATTCTCCTTCTCATTTTTTGTAGCCTCCAGTTGCTTGGTCCTCAGTGTCTTAAGCTGCTCCGATGTCACTGGGGAGCAAAGCAGAAAAAGAGGCATAACTGGAAGCATTCAGGAGGCTGCAATTTCAATTGCTGAGAATTTTCAACTTTACTTGAGAATGAGATAGTTTCAGAATCAAATAAAGTGGCTTTGGAATCTTTTGAGGAAAGGAATACTGTGGATTAATTTTCTCATGTAAGAAATATTGGTCTCAATACCTTTTATTTCAAGGTAATATATTTTAATTAATATGTAAATACCACCAATTATTATTATTATTCAAGGTTATTGCTTATCTAAATCAAAGGACCTTAATGTGGGGACCAAATCATGCTTTCTTTATAGTTCTAGAATGAATATTAGAGCAGAAATAAAACAGCCTGATGTGCCAGAAGGGAAAAAGATAGATAATAGAAATCAGATTGTTGCCTTTCCCTGATGTGAAAAGAGACACTACATACAGACATTGTTTATATTATATTATCAGTAGGAAGGGCAAGCTTAGAGAATTTTACAAATGTAGACTTTTGTCAGAGAAGGTTGGCAAAGCCAGGGAGAGGAGTCAAATGGGACATTAGTTTAGCCTCTCTAAGTAGTAACAAGAGAACGAAGTTTAACTCTCTTTGAATGCCGTTGACCCTTATGTAGCTTTTTGCCTAGTTTGCGAAGATTCCTGTACATACCAGTAGGAGCTCTGGTGGCACAGTGGTTAGTATGCAGTATTGCAGGCTAACTCTGCACACAGCTTGGAGTTTAACTGTGATGGGCTCAAGTTAGACTCAGCCTTCCATTCTTCTGAGGTCAGTAAAATGAGGATTGTTGTGGGTAATATGCTGATATTGTAAACCACCTAGAGAGTACTATAAAGCATTATGGGACTGTATATAAGTCTAAGTGCTATTGCTATATAGGCCTGAACAATAAGGCAGTAACTTGTAACCTTGATATGTGGACCTGATTGTTCCCATCTGACAATTTTAGAGGCACTGGGTCAGACCATAGTAAGATCATCCCATGTTGTTATCAGATACTACATTACAACTGTTAAGGTCGTACAGCATGATTTACATCCCCTTCTTTATCATTTCTGTTTAACAGTTCTGGGAGAATATAATCATAACACTGCTTAGTTTGGAGCTTTTTTGCATACTTGTGGCAAGGAGTTCAGTGGTATCCTGTAGTTGTGCATGCTATTAAAAGATACTTTGTTGTATCTATCTCCAATCCTGGAGAATACAGGTAGTCATCATCTTATGACCACAATTGAGCCCAGAATTTATGTTGCTAAGTGAAAAAAATTATTAAGTCAGTTTTGCCCCATTTTACGACTTTTCTTGCCACATTGTTAAGTGAATCACTGCAGTTGTTAAATTATTGTTAAGTGAATCTGGCTTCCCTATTGATTTGCTTGTCAGAAGGTCACAAAAGATGATCACATGACCCCGGGACACTGCTACCATCATAAATATGAACCAGTTGTCAAGCATCTGAATGTAAATTACATGACCATGGGAATGCTGCAAAGGTCATAAGTAACTTTTTTCAGTGCCGTTGTAACTTTGAATGGTCACTAAATGAACTGCTCTAAGTCAAGGACTACCTGTATCTGTCTACGTAGTCATTAATATTCAACACCAACTTGATGACACATAATCAATCAATCAATCCAAGCCTTTATTCCTCTTTTAAAGTGGGCATTTTACCCACAACAATAGTAAAATCTCAGAAGACCAATCCCTGTGAAATAGTTCTGGAAAAAGATCCTTCATACCTGAGACAACAAGTGCTTCTTCAGCATACACCAATTTTCTAGCTACCTGCACTGTAGACAAAAGTAGAATTACGGCTTTAATACTCCTAGGTCAGAGCTCAAAGGTTTTGCAATGGGACATTGTGCGGTGCTAATGTGGACTTGCCATATCCACCATTAGGACAGCCAACGAGGCCACTGCAGTATCTAAAATGGTTTCTGGGAACTACATGCACAAGTCCCTGCCGTTTTCTTGGAAGCAGTTTTCAGAAGTGGTTTGCCTTTGTCTTCTACCTAGGGTTGACAGCGAGTGGCTGGCCCAAGGTCATCCAGTTGGCTTTGTGTCTAAACAGGACTAGAACTCATAGCCTCCCAGTTTCAAGTCTGGTGCCTTTAACCCACTACATCAAATTTTGGCTGTCAATGTAGCTTTACTAGGTAATGAACATAAACAGAAAATGAAACAAATTATTTTGACTGTGTGCAGCTTTATTTGAAAGAATCAAATAGGAGGCAGGCATATTTCAGATGTGCACATAAAACAAATACAACGAAGATAGGGAATGAAATAGTTAAGCCATTGAAAGTCCTTAGTTGGGATAATATAGGGGCAGGTAAATATAAAGTTTACTGAATGGAAAATACTGAATAGAAAAGCATCTGCTCTGCAACAGAAGTCTGAAAAGACAGCTTCACACAAAAAAGCAGGACCAAGTAGTTTAAATAGGTAAATCATTACCTATCATTATCTTAGAATAGAATAGAATAGAATAGAATAGAATAGAATAACAGAGTTGGAAGGGACCTTGGAGATCTTCTAGTCCAACCCCCTGCTTAGCAGGAAACCCTACCCAACATCTTCTTAAAAACTTCCAATGTTGGAGCATTCACAACTTCTGGAGGCAAGCTGTTCAACTGATTAATTGTTCTAACCGTCAGGAAATTTCTCCTTAGTTGCTTCTCTCCTTGATTAGTTTCCACCCATTGCTTCTTGTCCTACCCTCAGGTGCTTTGGAGAATAGTTTGACTCCCTCTTCTTTGTGGCAGCCCCTGAGATATTGGAACACTGCTATCATGTCTCCCCTAGTCCTTCT
>QLTV01003121.1:2099788-2133169 GCA_003457575.1 Thermophis baileyi
CATTTTGTTTTTCTTGCCTAAATGTAGAACCTTACTTTTTTCACCATTGAATTTCATTTTGTTAGATAGCGCCCAATGTTCAAGTCTGTCAAGATCCTTCTGTATCTTGAGCCTATCTTCTGGAGTGTTGGCTATTCCTGCCAGTTTGGTGTCATCTGCAAATTTGATGAGTTCCCCATCTATCCCCTCTTCCAAGTCATTGATGAAGATGTTGAAGAGTACTGGGCCTAAAACAGAGCCTTGGGGTACTCCACTGCATACTTCCCTCCATGTAGATGCAGTTCCATTGAGCATTACACGTTGAGTGCGGTTGGTCAGCCAGTTTTTAACCCATTTGGTGGTGTTGCTGTCTAACCCACATTTTTCTACTTTATCTAGTAGTAGGTTATGGTCTATCTTGTTTCAGGTACAGCCTGGATAGCATGAGAAACGGGTACTGAAAGTTAATTAATATATTAGTTTTTTCCTGCCCTGCCCTGCCCTGCATGTAAGAATATATCACATTTTCACATTATCAATAAAAAATGAAGAAGGGCAGAAATCTAGGCAGCAATGCATTTCTTAGTCCCTTCGAGTATTATATAAAACTATGGACTATTATTGCCAAAGACATGTACAGTAACTGAATGGTGCTTCCTCCATCCAAAATCTGTTTGGAACAGGACACTTGGTTAGAGGGACAAGCATGCCAGTTTTAATATTAAGGCCTCGGATACCAACTATCTTTCGTATCTTGCTCTGGTGGTTCTAGTGATTATAGCTATTAGTTTTAACTCTGTTGGTTCAATGAAAAATACATTCATGCTACACAGTATGCAGGAGTAAGAGGGATGTAGGGTCCATTAAATATGTTCCCAGAATATCCCAATGCCATGACCTCAAGCATATGTAAGCACATTGATTGGAAAAAGAGAGATGATGGATGGATAACAGAAAAAAAAAAACTAGAATGTAATTAGATAAAGATATCTAATTGATATCTTTATCACAACATTTGAAAGTATCCATGCCCATTAGTATTTCCCAGTACAAAATTCCGGACCTTCAAACTATCCAAACGGATAATTTCAGTGAAATGCTCATTCCTTATTTTAGTGCAAATGTGTTTTACACATTGGATTTCTTTTTTCCTACAGGGTATCTAATGTCACAAATCTGAATTTAGGCTGGAAATACAGTGAGGCAATTCACGTACATTCTGACTTTGTTTTCTGAACTGCAATTAATAAAAGTAAGATCAAAAGCCTAGGATACTATATCTTATTTCCATTTGCTTTCCAGAGCCTCAGAAATACCAGACAGATGTTTTCATTCACTTCATAAAAGCATGCATAAGCCATGAGTATCAATATAATTTTAAAGAAAGAATGCAAGGCTGATTTCCTTCTTTGAGTGTGCTTTCACTGAATATGCAATTGTTATTCCTTTATTTTTTTTTTTCAGACTGTCATCTGGGATTCTTTAAACTAAGCCTCCATAGCTATCCATAACATTAATGTGCATATGTATATTCTAAAAAAGATATTTTTTGAGACTTCAAAGCATTTTGTGCGGATTACAAGTTGAGGGGGGAAAAAACATTAGAACGAATGCAGTTGTACACCTGTGACTGTTTAATATTTTTCATATTTCCATTGCTTTCAGACAATATTTAAGAGGGGAAAAATAAACTAGCCATTTCCTTATCTCATTTTCTGTCTTACGTTTTCAGAAAGCTAGTAAAGAGATTTGTAGTTTACCGTGCAACTTTAGTACAGTGTGTATGATGCAATGCTATTATTTGTTGGATTCTTTGCAACAACAAAAAAAGTTTTTTTCTAACATATGTACAGCCCGTCATATTATTTCCTTAAGGGGTAACCAATATTATGCAAAACGCAGAACATAAAAATAAAATAGTAAGCAAAGGAAATTAATGGATTAAGAAAATGCCATATACTATACCTTTCCACACCTTTCTATCCTTGCGAAACATCCATGTTTTTGTTGTGGAAAAAAAAAACCTTAACTAAGAAACCAAATCATTTCGTGATAGATGCATGTATACTTTTATTGCAGTAGACAATAGTGATCAGTGGGCTCCCTGATAATAAACAGTTGGAAAGACAGTCCCAAAGGAAATAACTCTACAGATTATCTATATTTGGTTTGTTAAATTACAAAGAATAAATAAAATGAATATTATATACAAAATAGGACCCTTATGGAAAAATGCTTTAGATCAGGGCTGTCAAACTTGCGGCCTGCGGGCCGGGTGTGTCACGCACTGGCCACGCCCATGCCCGATTTAGCGAAGGGGAAAAAAGTCACGATACATCACGTGACGACGCTGTGACGACACATCTTTGACGCCCCTGCTTTAGACTGATAAGCTATTAGGATGACCTCTGTGTTACTTTTCACATTAGTAAAATCTGAACTTTCTAGATAATATCAACATGTACAATAAACAACATTGTTGATTGCATTCTCATTCTTTCAAACCATTACAGTCACACTTCGGAAGAAAGACACTTGTCAGGTTTTTATTCTCAGACTCTTTTCTAGATTCACAGTACTGAACTCTGAGCTTCATGAGCTTTTTAATACAGGTAGCCCTCACTTGACAGTGCTATTGCAACCAGAACCTCGGTCATTAAGCAAGGGGTTTTGTAAGTCAAAAAGCCATGTTACCATGCTGCTTACTGATAATCTGTTCCAGCAGTCCTGGTTGCCATCATTGAGTGGAAGGATCTCACATGACTGTGACTTCTGACTTCCTGCTGGCTTCCTCATTGATTTTGTCAGAAATCAACAGGGAAGGTCGCAAATTGTGATTATGTGATCGCAGAGAATGCTCTCTGCTAGCTGTAAGTACAAGGATCAATTCTAACTATCACTTGTTCAGTACCATCATAAGATCAAACATTCATTGAATTAATAGTCATTAAGTGAGGACCACCTGTGGTTAATCTGTCAGAATATACATTCCATTTATTTAATGAAACCTCCAACACTTCTACCATGTCTATGCGCCTTTTCATACTTGCCTTTGATTTTTTAAGCTTCTCCATTCACTAAGCAGTACATTTGTTTATATTTCCATTAAAGTTTTATTGCTAGTACATACCACTCTGAATATATTCAGCGTTCAATCTCCATATTCAGACAAAATATTCTGTAGTTCAAATCTATTCACTTTGCCATAAACTTTTTCTAGTTTAATAAAAGTATAATAAACCTCACATTCACACTTTTCTCAAGCAAGATCTGATCTGCATCCCCATTGCACAGCATATACTTTTGCAACACTTCCCAAATTTTGCTCATTGTATCATTTCAATCATATTTCTGCCACACATCTTTCTAGGACACTTAACAAATTAATACTCCTACAAGTTTTGCATAGAATTTTGTTACCTTTGGTGTTGCATAGTGGAACAATAATTCTTCTAATTACAAGACACAGATGTAATCTTCATATCCTAGCTAAAGTAGTTATACCATCATTGTATAAACAAAGCACATTCATATTATAACATTTCTGCATTACACCATGTACACCTTTAGCCTTACCATTTTGCAATTTTTTTCTACAGCATTTATGACTACTTTTAATGAGTTTTCCCTTCATCAATAATGTTTATAGCATACATTTCAATTCCAATTTTCAACATATGATTGCATACCTATGTTGTAAATAGGCCTTGGTCACTTTATCAAAACAAAAAGAAATGGGATCAAATTTGGTGTGGTGAGAAATGCTGCAAAATCAATTCCAAGTTTGAAAATGGCCCAGTTGCAAATATCTGTCTCCATTTTAAAGAAAACTTTCCAAAAAAGAAATCTTGGAAATCTTGGAATAGTTTACTGCTCATTCCAAATCTAGGTAGAATGGAATGGAATGGAATAATAATTAGAATAGAATAGAATAGAATAGAATAGAATAGAATAGAATAGAATAGAATAGAATAGAATAGAATAGAATAGAATAACAGAGATGGAAGGAACCTTGGAGGTTGTAGCAGTGTTCACTATTAAAATTTCCAGTTGTTGAATGGTGGTAACCACTCTTCAATGGGTGTGTGTGAAATGATGTAGTAAATATGTAGTTGATAAATAGATATGGAGATAAGTATACACATACATACACATATATATGTATGTATGTATGTATGTATGTATATGGTGTATATATATATGTACACCAACCATATATACCAGCTATTTGGTACAGAATCAATTGTGTGGACGGACATGATTTAAAAATAAATAATTGTTAAGGAGACACAAGGATAAAAAAAAATCACACAATACCAGTAGTGGAATGGGACGACTTACCGCAGTCAGATAGCCACAGATGGTTTGCCCCTGCCAACTGAACACTGAACAAGCCACCCTGGCCAACTGGATGCAGGGATAACTTGGCACCCCATTAGAAGAAACATCAGCACCTAATGTGCTGGCTGATGGGATGCAGGGACAGGGACAACTCATGGGGAGGTGAATCGCAGCCATGGGACAATTTGGACCAAGTGGGGTGGGGAACAGGCACTCCCCCCCCACCAGAAGAAACATTGCCCAATTCTGTGCCCAAGGATGGCAAAGCAGCAGTGTTCATAATTAGGGTTGGCCTGCCCCACCAAGTGCCTTCCCACCTCCCAGGATGGGAAGCGCAGCCTGGCAAGCACCCAGACTGCATGCCAGGCTGACCCTCCATCCACATCCAGATTGTGATGCTGCCGCTGCGGTTCTAGGGGTGACTGCTCGGGATGTCAGCCAAAACACTCCATGAAGGGCTGGCCCTCTGCCTGTAGCTTCCCCTACAAAGGAGGGAGGGAGGAAGCCTGAGAAACATGTTTCTGTGGGGAGAAAGGTAGCAGGAATCTGAGAAAGGCTGGGTAACAGTGAGGATCCTAAGAAAAAACCCACTCACCTTGCTCCTACCAGGTTAAAGATTTGTAACACCAAGTTGTATCTAATGGATAGCGGCAGAGAAGATAGTCTTACCCCCACAGGAAGAGCTGTTGGCCCTGTGCTGGCCTTAAGACCTTGTACAGGAGATTTTCCCCTTCCTTCCATCTCAGCGCAGCGCACTGTGGCTTTGTTCCTGCTCCAGCAGTCCACCTTTTGTTACCCTGAGGCACCTGAGTATGAGGTAGAACTGGCGGGGCCTACCCAGATCCGCATTTTAGCGTTGCTAGAGAGGGAGCATCTGCCTGGGAGGATAACTCAGTCTTAACACAGCCCTTGGCCAGATGCCAGAAGCTTCCCTCTTCTCCCTGCTGTGCCCTGAAGCACCCTGAAGTGTAATGGAATATCTAGAACTTAGACCCAGATGTGGCAGGCATGATCCAGCCACATTCTGCCTTTTATGAAAGGAGCAGTCTCCTATTTTAGCTCCTCATTCAAGGGCACTAAACAATATAAGATGGAACAACTTGGTGACATTTAGGTTTTGAAGGTTTTGCCAGTGTGTGTGTGGGGGCGGGGGGAGGGAGTTGATGGAGGAAGTCATCCCAGAGCTTGGCCTATTCCTCTTTTACTCCAGAGAAAGCCAGCCCTGTGGAGTTCAGTGAGGCTTCTTCTTCAGCCAAAGCTCAGGACGGTAATCCAAAAAGAGGAATGCATGCCTATGTACATCTATGTGGGAATAATTCCCAGTGCACAAAAAAGAAATTGGGTAGGCATATTCAAGGGAATGGAATAGGTCTGAATTAAAATTGGTCTTACTTATGAGTAGAGATGATTATCTAGCAATTAGGATTGGTTTCCCCTATGTTCAGGCCAGGGGTCAGGCTCCAGCTCCTGTACTTTTATCAGTTCATTCCCTAGGTGGGCCAGTTGTGGGCCTGACACTGTACTTGTGGAGGCAGAAGACAAGACCACAAGAACATGGTTGACTCGCTGTGCATCCCAGGCTTGGCTGGGACCCACAATCCTAGCTAGCTTGCCAGCTCGGGTTCCAGCTGAGGGGTACTGCTGCAGCTTTTCTACCTGGTGTGTCCTTGTCGTCGCGTCGTTGCTGCTGTTGCTGCTTTCCCTCCTTTCCCCAGCAGAGCAGAAGATGCTTTTGCTCCAAGCCCCCTTGCATTGCAGGGGATGAAGATCATGCCTGGCGAGAATGATTTGTTGTTGATCACACATTATTGCTGGCCAGTTGGACAGGTTTCTGATGGACTGCTTCCACCAGTGGCACTTGCCCACACAACCCTAAAGAGGCGTATGTGGAAAAAAATGAGAGAGAGAGAGAGAGAGAGAGAGAGACACAGAGAGAGAGAGACAGAGAGAGAGAGAGACAGAGACCCTCTCTTGGGCCCCGCCTTGGAGCTTCCTGTTCCTGTGTAACGGCAGGTATCCTGATTGGTTGTCAGACTACCATGGGGCCATGCAGGGGTAACTTTGTAGGTTGTCTTGAGTCCCAGGCTTGGTTGAATCTTGCTGGGTAATGAGGTAATGAAGCTAATCCTACCATGTCCTGAGGGTAAAGGTCTTAATCCCATCACCCTGGAGCTGAAGTGGGGGGCAGGGAGCTGCAGGGAGCTGCTTTGTCTTTAAAAACATGTTTCTCCTTTTCTCAGCCAAGGAAATATAATAGTCTGCCTTTTTAATATTTCCTAGAATATTTCATTCTTCTAGGAGATGGGTGGGTGCTAACTTTCATACATAGGTGACCATCTTTTGAAACTTCCTTTGGCAGTTGTCAGATCAATTCAGTAATTTTCAGGTATTGATGTGTTCCAGTCATTTAGTTTGAAGGAAAGGGCAGAAGACAGGGCCCAAATGGGCAAGAAATGATGAGAATGAAATCCATACATGCAGGAGAATTGTAATATGCCTACCTTTGTGGAAGGAAGCATGACTTTGAAGTAGCAAAGAAAAAACAAGGACACCAGAAGAGTTGTGGCAGAAGTGCTTCTAAAGATTATAATGAAATCAGATATATGAGGAATTCAATCTCTGAAAATTCCAGTCTGCAATAACTTGTTTCATACCTCCTAGTAAAAATCTACATGAACTAAATTATTGTTTAATCCTTTGAATCTTGAGATGTAGTTCTGAGCCTCTTAATTAAATCAAATACAGACTACATTTACAGTTTATGATAATTCATGATCTACTGTTACTACTACTGTATACTGTTGACTGAACCACAATTGTCTGAATTTATATGTAACCCTAAAATCATCATAGATTATCATATGAGAGTTGATCATGGTACATTCTAAGGCAAAATCAAAACATAATATTCCGAATTACATGCAAATGTTTAAATATCAGACTAAGGCATTGTATTGTTGTTTTTAACCTAGCATAACTTTTTAAATATTTTATCCCACATTTACTATTTTTATAAATAACTTAAGGCATACCTAATAACATAACTAATACTCCTTCCTCCTATTTTTCCTCCAACAACAAACCTGTGAGGTAAGTTGGGCTGAAAAAAAATGACTGGTTGCTGTAGTTTTCTTGGCACATTTTTTGGATGTAATTTGCTATTGCCTCTTTCCTAGACTGAGAGAGAGTGACTGGCTCAAGGTCACCCAACCGGCTTTCTTTACTAAGGCAGGACTAGAACTCACGATCTCACGGTTTCTAGCCTGGTGCTTTAATCACTAGAGCAAACTGGCTCTTGTGTCATTTCAATATATATATATATTTAAATATGCATGTAAATAAGGATTTATATATTTATTTTGAGAGAAAAAATGAATTGCAAGTGAAGGAAAATGACTTACTGATAAAACTTACGGTATTTTTAAAAAAAACTGGAAATGGTTTCACATATCGCTAGATTACTTGTAGGCATAAATATTCAAGGATGATTAAGACAGTATTTGAAATTCAGTTTTGATGCTAAATTTCAACATGGTATATTCTTTTTGGGCAATTATGAAGCTCACCAGGAGGCCAATGGCAAATCAGTTTTTACCTGCTCCTTCACAGTTTATAAACTGGAATGGAATGCAGTTAGGATTTGCATACACACAAACATGCTCATCACACACTGTTGGAATGTGGTACATATCTCACGGGAAAGAAAGTTGTGGAAAGAAATGAGTAGACATTGCTGACTTGTGAATGAAGACCAAAGCAGTAAGGTTTAAGAACTTCTTCCTTTTCTAGTGCAGGAGATGTTCCCATCATTATGGCGATCGAGTCCCTTCCTGCTCAAACGCTAGAACTATGGGTTTTTCATTCAATCCATAGCACCATTTTTAAGGAACTCATCCCAAAATTATACTTTTAAAAATACAGCGGTAATTATTTCACTTAAACAAGCTGGATTAGCCACGGAGCTATCAACATCTCTTGAACATAAGAACATTAAAAAGGTCAAGGCTTCATATACGAATTAGCCTAGGAACAGATGGACCAGCATTACATTATGAAAGCTATACTTCAATACAACTGGATTGCACCAGGTTTGAGAAAGCTAAAATAGACTGAATTAGATGAACAAGTAGCATAATCTGATATAAATTAGTGTCTTCTGATTATAGTTTAGCTCAGTAAGAATGGTAAAGTTATCATTGTTACTCAATCCTGCAGAAGAATCATTAAAACATTTTACATCACAGGTAAAATGTGTGTGTGTGTGTGAGAGAGAGAGAGAGAGAGGAGGTGATGAGAGGGGGGGGAGAGAGAAAGAGGTGAGGGGAGGGAGGCAGAGAGAGAGAGAGAGAGAGAGAGAGAGAGAGAGAGAGAGAGAGAGAGAGAGAGAGAGAGCACAACAGATTTTTCTTATTTCAAAATAGCACATTTGTATATGCAGACTTTCTCGTATGGTGAGACTGGGTGGTTCTTCAAATGGGAAAGAGTAATAAGCAAAAAGTAGAAGTGCTAGAAAATGCATGCACAAAAAACATAGGATAGGAAATATTAAAAATGAAATGCAGTTACTAGACTTACAGTAATTCTGTTCCATGAAACATGAGCATCAGTGATTTGCAAAGTTTAGGATTCCATGACTTTAGAATACAGCTTGTCCATTGTTTTTTTTTCCAAATCAGAGAGAGATATCCAACTCCATTGCCCCTCTCCACTGAATATGGACAACCTCCAAAAATACTGGTTATATTACAGTACAGTACTGGACATTGAAAAGAGGGAGAAAGGAGCAATGTATGAATTGTGACTTCTTTTTTTAACTTCTTCTGTGGTTTACTATCTTACATCTGATTCCACAGCCTAACATTATTCAAATGGCTATTTATATTTGTGTACATGTCCTAGAGTAACATTGCCAATACACTACAGTCTCTGCATTGTAAATGTTTTCCAGCGCAAACAAGAGAAGCTAGTTTCCCAGCCAAGAAACAGACATGAGCAGGAAGTGATCTCTGTAGGCATATCCTTCACTTCTGGAGTTAATTTTGCTGGAGCCAAAAGTCATATGAGGACACAGTTAACAGCTTAAAGTTTAAAACGGGAGTAAATAAAGCAGGCTGCAAATTAAAAGGAATGCTAAAGCCATTTGAATCTTTGCCAGTGCTCTTTTTGAAAATCTCTAATTTTGCATCTGAATTGAGAACACCACTTTTTCATACAATAAACATACATGATTGCCATATCTGTGATACTTGAAGATATTTCAAGTGGCTTCATATATTGGTTAACACATAGTAATTGGCATGAAAATATCCCAGCCTGATTGCTGTGTTTTGTGAGAAACAGTTTTCAAGCCAAAAGTCAGGTCCTTCCCGTCAGTTTTTATGGAGGGCAAGTTTCCAAACCTTGCACCCATTCATTTCCCAAACATTTACAATGCAATTTTGAATGAAATCAGAACGCATTCATTATGTGTCTCCTTTTCCATGTTGGAGCTGATATTCCCAGGCCTTCTTGTATGGGGTTATGTTTATATTGGTATTTCTGTTCCAGCATCCTTAACTTGTATAGCTCATCAGTGTTCTTGCTGGCTCCAAACTGGCTAGTAACTGTGTATCCATTGCTAGTCTGGTTCCCACAAACATCTGACTCACTGCAGGTCATTGACTAGCAAAAATCACTCCTCCTCAGAATAAAATGAAATTGCTTACTAGGTTATTTCTTCCTCCAATCCTTCAAATCCATGGATTTGACTAGCAGTTTGCAAAAAGAAAAGCTATTGATAAGAAATATCGATTGGAAAGAAGTAAACAGTGATCACAATCATAGTGGTATGGCAGTAAATCTGTAAAAAGCCTTCCAAGTAACTGTTAGTTAGTGGTTAGTTAACCACACAAAGAAGCTGTTCTGAATGGCTGCAAATCTGACATTAATACACCAACACTACATTATGGAAGTCTTTTTATATGGTGATGAAAGGTGTGAAGGAAAATCAATGATAAAGCATTTAAGAACATGGCAGCTTCATGAACATAATTTTGCATATAGCCCCCAGAAGCCCTCCACTGCTGAAATTAGAAAATGATAAGTACACAAGGCATAATCAGATTGATTAATTTCATTTGAATTTAAGATCAATGGAATTTAAATAACACAAACATGAGGTTTTTCCCTATGTTAAAATAGTGTCTTCCTCCTAATTTCTGGAATTAATCAGAAGTTAACTTCTTTTTTTCCTGAAGTTTAAAAAAAAATCCTAGAATGTTCCTTTTGGCAGGAGTTCCATTTAAGACAGGACCTACAGCATATTTTTTTTTTAATGTATCATATTTATATGGTCATCCTTCTCACAAAAATGTGACTCTGGACAGCATATGTCAATGAGTTAAAAAGAAAAAATAAATATATAAAAATAGTCATAATTAAAAACTATAAAAACCACACAAGTAGATAGGATGATGTTAGCCGTAGTAAGGGAGTCATTGCACGATCTCTCTGGTCACCTGGGAACCCCAGGCCTGATGATATAATAGCCATCGGGTTTTGAGGGATTTCTGGAATGTTGAAAAGGATATTTCTCCCCCTACTTCAGGGGAGAAACATCATTCAGTTTGACAGACTGAGTTTTATCAGCATTTACCTTACTGTGCTTAGTTTAGATTAGATTAGATTAACAGAGTTGGAAGGGACCTTGTAGGTCATCTAGTCCAATCCCCCGCCCAAGCAGGGGCCCCTACACCATTTCTGACAGATGGCAGTCCAGTCTCTTCTTGAAAGCTTCCAGTGATGAAGCTCCCACAACTTCTGAAGGCAAGCTGTTCCTTTGGTTGATTGTTCTCACTGTCAGAAAATTTCTCCTTATTTCTAGGTTGAATCTCTCCTTGATCAATTTTATCCATTATTCCTTGTAAGTGCACATATAAAATTGCTACTGCTATCCCTCCTGAACTATGTTTTTGCCTTGCCATTTTCCCCCTCAGAAGTCAAGCATAGTTTTCTGCCCAAATGATTTGGTGTCACTATTTATATTCAAATCAATCAAATGGATGTCTTACAATAGAGATTCTTTAGGAAGGCTTACTCCACCACACTCCTGATTCATGTCGCTCATTGTTCTTGGGGTGTATGCATGAGAAGGAATAAAAGCAGTTCTTGGCAGATACTTGTTTAACTTTTCTCTCTATTCTCCTTTGTGGCAGTCTGCATTCACCCTTAAAGTTAGACCTTGGAGTCAAGCCTAAATAGTTAAGCCATGCAGTATGGCAGATGTGATATGTTTATGAAATTTGAGATCACTATCTGATTTTTTTATTGGATAAAATCAGCCATGTGACTGCTTTGGAAAAGAGAAAGGAGGAGCAACCAGGAGACATAATGCTCTTAGTGGCAGCAAAACAGCAGGAGTAAATAAGAGTGCTGAAGTGTTAAGTCCCCACTGATTTGTATGGAAATCTCTAATTGTTAAATCTTGATCTAAAATGAAAGGGATAATTATGTGATACTTCCATAATTAACATATCTAATAAATAACTTAGAACAGACGTGAAATTTGTTCCACTCCTTCTGTCACGGCAGTCTCTAGTATTATTCTAGTATTGTATAGCTATCAAATAATACACCCCATTCTTAATCATTCAGGTTTCACTAACTACATATGTTGCTCAGCTTGTACCTGGGATGCAGAAACTTTTCCTTGTTTTGTAGCCAGATTAGACAATACTGGAAAAATTTATCATGTGGTTGCATTAATTTTGCCACTGACATTTGATCAGAATGTTAAGAAGACAAATAATAATAATTATAAACTTCTTGTGTAAACCAAATGATGGAATATAGAAATCCTCTACTTCCTTATTGCCAAATTCAGTGTTTACCTTTTATGTTTCTTGCTGTAGTCCGGCTGCCAACAATGATTTGATGTTATTTGATTCGTTAATTTACTTTAGTAGAATGGGGGGTGGAGTCTTTCATAAGCTTGTGTCACAGTGTCAAGAAACAGAGGAACTGAGTGCTTCCCAGGTGATGCGGTTGTGTATAAAATGGGACAGTACCCAACAAAACTGCTCTTTTAAAGTTAAACTATCGCTAGGAATGTTTAAAATTCTGATGATTACATTTTCCAATTTTGTTGCTCCAAAATAACTCAAATACTTATTATTATAGTTGGTCACACAGTCAGCCAGACAATCTAGATTTTTGTCCACCTATTTGAATCCTTCCCAAAGACCTGGAATAGGCAGGTGTTGTTTAATAATATTAAAGTGTCCTCATAGGATATACGGTGTTCCAAATAAAATATTGCAATTGATTGATGTGATTTTGTCAATGCTGCAATGATTGAATTCAAGTGGTGCTCCAGATGTTTTTGAATTGCATCTCCAGTTTGTTTTTTTGTATTCTGATCTCCAGGTATTGCAATAGCCACTATCTAAACTTTTTGATCTTTCTTATCAAAAAGTATGTGCTATGTGACAGATACTTGTATTCTAAAGTCCCATAGCATTTTAGCTTCTTCATTCTTTATCGCTTTGTCTGTTTTTTTGGTCCCACCAGTTCTTGCTTGCAGGCAAATGGTACCGTATTTCTTGCAGATATTCCAATGCACTATTGATGCTAGTTTGTCATACTGGTGTTTGTAGTCTTCTTGCAGCAGCTAACTAGGTGGTCCATTGATTCTTCAGCTTATTTGCAAAGGCGGCATTTTCAGCCTGTTACTGTTTTCTCAATTCTGGCTTTGTGTGTATTCGTTTTTAAGGTTTGGTCTTATGCAGCCAGAATTAACTCCTCTGCTATTATTATTTTACAAAACAGAAGGAGGGAAACTCATAAGACCTTTGCTTAAAATCAGGTTTTGCTTATTTAATTTTTATCTGATCTACCTTCTCCTATATTCACACTGAAACCTAAGGTGTACACTAACCACCCAAGCATTTACTTTCAGCAAGGTTCCTATATCATGTACATTATGGCCTAAACCATTTTCAAAATAGTTCCCTTTTCTACTGAATCGAGAATTTATCACATCTCAACAAACTACAGCATCCATGATTCTTGGAGAAGTACTGTAAATGCACTGGAATAACACCTTGAATCATCACAGAATTCATCAAGGGTCCTCAGCAATGTTGACTTCTTTTCATGCCAGAAGTATCTCATTTTTTCCATGAAAATCTCATTATAGTTAAGTCTGCCATGAGATATTCACACTCACTGCATGTGTAACTTCTACAAAATTGGTTTAGTACAATATAAGAATATTTTGTCACTTTCTGTTCACTCAAAGAGCGCAAGTCATGACAGTTGTTATTTTGGTGCAATACACTATAGATATTTAAGTAAGCCAATTGTGGACTTCCATACAGGGCTATAGGATCATATATAAGCCCTCTCTATACCTCTCTTAAATATATATGTATATTTATGTATCCATCATGCCACCAGCTTTCAGGGTAAACAACATTATGCAGAGACAGTAAGCCAAAGGAATTAAAGGCATGAGATAAAAATGGAAATATGCCTGCATAATGGCAGACAGGTTGAATCTCATTTATACCAATACCATTCACTATCTCTCTCCATACATTTCTATACTTGCAAACCATTCTTGCTTTTATCACATCCATCTTTGTGTGTTCTCTTCTTGAAAGCCATTACTAATCTCTTTTTGAGGATCTCTTCAACTCCAACCATGGCTTTCTCCTAGGAGAACAGGAGTGAGAAGTCAAGGAGATGATCTTCCATCTATATCAGTGATGGCGAACCTTTTCGGCACCGAGTGCCGAAAAGGTCACACGGAAATGTCACGTGCAGGCACGCTCGTTGAGGCCGCGCTCCGGAAAAGCCCAACTTCTGGGTTCTAGCATGCATCCGCGCCAAACAATCAGCTGGCCGACGTGCATGCGCAGGCTGGTTTTTGGCACTGGCGCACATGCGAAGGGATCACGCTCCAGAAAAGCCGAACATCCGGGTTCTGCTGCGCATGCGCACCCGACAATCAGCTGGCCGATGTGCATGTGCAGGCCGGTTTTCAGCACTGCTGCGCGCGCGAAGGACAGTTGATCATCACACGCGCATGCGTGCCAGAAACCTGGAAGACAAACAGGCAAGGCCGCGTGTGCTGGGCGACATGGCTTTGCATGTCACTTTGGGCACATGTGCCATAGATTCGCCATCATGGATCTATATAGATCTTCTTGGTCTTTCAGAGTATATGTTAATCAAGTAGGGACACTGTCTCCCTTCTAGCCCAAGGGCCTCACAGAGTGGGTCAGAAATAGGAGCAAACAGATGTGAAAGGAGGATTGTAGAATAATTCTCTGTGAGGGAGATGGGTGGTTTCAAAATTTGATAAATACATAAATAAGAAATGTTTCAGATTGTTGGATAAAACATCTAATCTGTTTGTTGTGCTAGTTATATACTATATATCCATGATGGCGAACCTATGGCACGCGTGCCACAAGTGGTGAGCCATATCGGTGGGCACGCAAACTCAGGTCCGGCGCGCATGCGTGCGCCGGCCAGCTGATTTTTGGGCCTTCTGGGCCCACTGGGAGTCGGGAAACAGGCTGTTTCCAGCCTCCGGTGGGGGTGGGGAAGGCCCATTTTTTGCTCTCCCCAAGCTCCAGAGCCTTTCTAGGAGCCTGGGGAGGGCGAAAACGGCCTTCCCCACCCCCCTGGAGGTCCCCCGGAGGCCGGAAACATTCTGTTTGCTGACTTCCGGTTGGACTGGAAGTCCCGTTTTTTTGCTCTCCCCAGGCTTCAGAGCCTTTCTAGGAGCCTCGGGAGGACGAAAATGGCCTTTCCCACCCCCCCCAGAGGCCCTCCGGAGGCCAGAAATGGTCTGTTTCCCAACTTGAAACGGGCCATTTCTGGCCTCCGGAGAGCCTCCGGGGGGGGGGAGACTGTTTTTGTCCTCCCCAGGCTCCTAGAAAGGCTCTGAAGCCTGGGGAGAGCAAAAAAACGGGACTTCCAGTCCAACTGGAAGTCGGCAAATGGAACGTTTCTGGCCTCCGGAGGACCTCCGGGGGGTGGGGAAGGCCGTTTTTGCCCTCCCCAGGTTTCTAGAAAGGCTCTGAAGCCTGGGGAGAGCAAAAAAACGGGACTTCCACGCGTGCCAGGAGCGGGGGAATCACATGCGCATGCACGGGGGGGGGCGCATGGTCTGCGGGCGGGGGGAGGAAGGCCGTTTTTCCCCCCCCCTGGCTCCTAGAAAGGCTCTGAAGCCTGGGGAGAGCAAAAAAACGGGACTTCCAGTCCAACTGGAAGTCGGCAAACGGAATGTTTCTGGCCTCCGGAGGACCTCCGGGGGGTGGGGAAGGCCGTTTTTGCCCTCCCCAGGCTCCTAGAAAGGCTCTGAAGCCTGGTGAGAGTGAAAAACGGGCGTGCCATCGTGTGCCAGGAGTGGGGGGGGTCACGCACCCATGCACATGGAATTATGGGTGTGGGCACGCGTGCGCGTGACCCCCCCCACGCTCCCCCCCTTTTGGCACGGGAACCAAAAAAGGTTCGCCATCACTGCTGTATATGATGCAAAATTTAAAAGGGGAGGGAGGGAATTCACCTGGCCGTGGCACTGTGTATGTATGAAGAAGTCTGTACATGTTTCCAAATCCTGAGGTCAGTTTGTACCTTGAGAAGATATTTTGTCTCTTTGAGGAGATGACATCAGTGTTGAAAGGCTTGTTTTGAGGATCAAAATCTCCTTGATAAAAAAGTCACAATTCCTTTAATTGTGGGCTGGAAGGAACTGCCTGAAAAGGAATGTACCTGCTATCCATCGGTTCTATATGGAGTTGTTAAAAGTTCAGCTCTCAAGGTGAAATTTGAAGCATTAACATGTCAGGTGTGGGATGTAGAAAATGGGAAGAGAAGTAAACACCTATCTGAGTAAAAGAAAGTCTTGATGGGTATTTTGGGTATTTATTTGAAGCCCTCTTAAACAGAACTACTGGAATTACTTTATTGTCACTTTAATGTACACTAATTGACATACATTAAAATGAAATTTTGTTGCATACAGCTCTCAAAATGTCACCACCTCCAATAGACACTACATAAACCTTATCTTGATAAAGTTAGAACAATTAGAACAATTAATTAGAACAGTTAGAACAATTAATCCGTGGAACCACTTGCCTCCAGAAGTTGTAGGTGCTCCAACATCGGAGGTTTTTAAAAAGAGAATGGACAACCATTAGACTGAAATGGTATAGGGCAGTGATGGCGAACATTTTCGGCACCGAGTGCCCAAACCGGAACGTGCGTGCATGTACACGTGCCGGCGCGCCAGAAACCCGAAGACCAGCTGGCCGGCATGCGCATGCCTGGTTTTTTGGGGGGCTGTTTTTCGGGCCGTTTTCAGGCCGTTTTCCAGCACTCTGACACCCGCAAAGACCAGCATGCACACCGGAAACTAGAAGAGCAGCTGGCAACGGCACACATGCCCACAGAGAGGGCTCTGGGTGCCACCTCTGGCACGCATGCCATAGGTTCGCCATCATGGGTATAGGACTTCTTGCTTGATCGGGATTGTACTAGAAGACCTGCAAGGTCCCTTCCAACTCTGTTATTCTGTTATAAGATAATCAGCTGAATAGTTAGCACAGCAAAGTTAGAAATAAATTTATAATAAAGCTTCAGACACAAAAAGTTACAGGTTCCACCCCCCCTTCCAACCTAGAATAGAATAACTGCAACCATCTACATCCATGATGGTGAACCTATGGCATGCGTGCCAGAAGTGGCACACAGAGCCATGTCTCCGGGCACGCCAGCCATCGCCCGTTGCTTTTCCGGGTTCTGGTGCGCACATGTGTGCCAGCCATCTGGTCTTTGCGTGCGTGGGAGCGCCGGAAACTGGAAGAGCAGCTCCCTGGCATGCATGTGCGCGCTGGGAAGCTGAGCTTCTGGTTTCCGGCGCACGCATGCATGCTGGCCAGCTGATCTTTGCGCACACATGCATGCCAGAATCTGGAAGACCAGGTGACTGGATGGGGCGCATGTGCATGCTGGAAACCAGAAGCTTAGCTTCCTGGCGCATGCATGCGTGCCGGGGGAGCTGCTCTTCCAGCTTCCGGTGCTCCCCCCCCCCCGTGCGCGCGCTCCCGTTTCGGCACTCGGTGCAGAAAAGGTTCGCCAACACTGATCTACATCTACATCCCTTTCCCAGACAACAGTAGATTCTCACAGATCAAAGGTGCTTTTCTCTACCTCAGCATAAAATTCAGTTTCTGAATCTCTAATGAATGGAGGAGGGGGAGGAACAAAATGAAAGATAAGTGTGATGCCTTCCTCTCCCATCCATGTCACAATTCTTCCAGTTTTCCATCAATACTCAGGCAGATCTGATTAATGCAAAAAAAAAAAAAAAAAAAAATCTCTGTGATGCCGGATGCCCTGACAAATGAATCTTTCCTGTCTTTTATCTGATAATCCCTCTTTAAACTAGTCATTTAAGCTTCTTTCATTCCAGCCCATATCCTGAGCTAAGAACTGAAGCAGTATACCCCTGGAGTGATCTTTTCTCTTGAAGGTGACAGATATTGCGGTTTATGGTCACCTGTTGTAGAAGGGAGAGTGAATAGCCTTAAGGGATAGAAGGAAAATGAAAGACAATGGTTAGATAAAAGAGAGCTGAGTCTGGGACAGAAATGTAACCTGATAAAATGTCTCAGACAAGATGCTTCCTAGTTCTCATGAAATAAAAGGAAGGAGGTGAGTTCAGGCATGCAAGATTCTGTTACTATATCTTTACAATTAAAGTAGTATTGGTCTACATGATTTTATTTTCCTAGTGTGTTCTAGGTTGGGTTGATGAAATTAATGGTCAGTTTGTTACAGAATTGGCACAGTGTCCAGCAGTTGCCCCTTCTGCAGTTCACTCTAGTATTAGAAATCTTACATGGGAGAGCATTCACATCTTTAAGAGATGTAAAAGTCACACTTTTCAAAGAAAATACTAAAATTGTCAGAATTTCCATCATATGGTAATTATAAAAAATGGTTAGCAGGGTTGTGAATCTGTAGCCATCATTTAATCTGGGATCAGTATATGAATGATCCTGTAGCATTCAGAAAATGAGTAGGCAGATCCTGCTGTCAGACTTCACATTAGACTTGAATAAAGCTGTCTGGAAATTCAATCACATATTCAAGCTACACACAGTCAATACAGTTTAGATAAGCTGTTTTACTGCAAACAAGGTGTGATCATTGTGTAGATAGACAGACAGACAGACATATTTCAGGGCATCAAGTCCTTCAGGATTTCAGGAAATCAAGTCCTCTGTAACGCCAGCCCTAAGGTTAAAACCCTAGTATTTTGCTCCTATTCTTTTAAGCCAACACCATTTTGGTAATTCTTTTCTCAGCCTTGAGTGGCATAGCCATTTGTTCCATATTTACACAATTATTATGTCCAGATTGAGAATTCAGTCATTCATTTATGGGACTAAGATGCCATTCCATTTCAACAGGAATTGTTGGTTCCTGCCTTGCCAGCCTTAGCCCTTATGGCCTTCATTCATTTTCTTCTCTTTCCATTTTATGCAATCACACCAGTTATATGCTTTTAGATTTATATTAATTACTTTGTCATGGGTATGTATGAATAGACTTAAGCTTAAACCATATATCTGAAATAAACAGACCTTTTTTCTAAGCAGATACCCATCAACAGGCATAATGTTTTAATTGGTTTTTTTTAATTGGATTTTATAAGCTATCCAGAGTCTGTTGGAGTAGAGTGCACATGGATTATACCATATTTACATTGTTTAAACTTTGCTTTCCTTCTATACATTTGCCAGACTATTATATCTGTTAAAACCATTTTTGGTTCCCACTTCTACTAACAGAACAATGAAAATATTCTCTTAACAGAGCTCCAGTGACCAAGTTGTCAATAAATCCAAATAGACCAGCAGAATAAAAACGAGGCTCAATATGTGTTAGCCCCTTTCTGCTGTTTAGATCTTACTCTTGCTAGCAAAGGGAGAAAAATAAGACCAACTTTAGAGGGTTAATAGCTGGGAGAACTTTAGAATGTGAACAGACCATGCTATGACCATAGACAAGCCCTTTTCACTTCTTGTGACAATGAGCTTTCAAAACCACTGAGATATTGGTGTTATATAAAATAGGTTTTGTGCAGGATTTGTTGGAGTATAAAGTCAGAATACTACTTTTAACCTCGTGAAAGCATGCTCTGCAAGATGACAATTATGCAGGGGTGAAATCCAGCAGGTTCTAACAGGTTCTGGAGAACCGGTAGCGGAAATTTTGAGTAGTTCGGAGAACTGGCAAATACCACCTCTGGCTGGCCCCAGAGTGGGGAGGGAATGGAGATTTTGCAGTATCCTTCCCCTGCCACGCCCACCAAGCAACACCATGCCCACCAAGCCACACCCACAGAACCGGTAGTAAAAAATTTGGATTTCACCACTGCAATTATGTCTTTTGCTTATGATGGTCACATGTTGCATTAATCCTGTATCTTTTCAGTACTTTACTGACTTTAAAAGTCATAATTCACCAGATTATTATGTTAACTGAAGTGTTTGATATACAAATTTGTCAATTTGAGCCGAGGTGGCGCAGTGGTTAGAGTGCAGTACTGCAGGCTACTTCAGCTGACTGTTCAGCAGTTCAGCGGTTCAAATCTCACCGGCTCAAGGTTGACTCAGCCTTCCATCCTTCTGAGGTGGGTAAAATGAGGACCCAGATTGTTGGGGGCAATATGCTGACTCTGTGAACCGCTTAGAGAGTGCTGTAAAGCACTGTAAAGCGGTATATAAGTCTAAGTGCTATTGCTAATTTATTTACTTAACATGGATAGCAGGGAAAAGAGAAAATCTACATAATAATGTCTGCTAAAATATAGCTGATTTAGCCTCTGTTCACAGAACTTTATTCATGAATTCTTGCATCTAACTGAACTAGAGTCTTGAATGAACTATTGATAGCAACCAAATAGATTGTCAAGTTAAATCTGAATGAAACTACAGATAAATGTGGAAAGGAAGTGGCCTATCTAATTCAGGCTAATTGTGTCTAACATTGTTACTTTAAGACTGACACTGGAATGAATCACAGATTATATCAAATTCAGTCTGACAGGGCCAAGTCTAATAGTTCTATCAGCGTCATGGTCTTCTTTTAATTTCAAATTACCAGCTCCTTGCCTGCAGCTGTTGCTCAAAATGCTTACCCCATCAGTAAGGCTATTCTACCAGGGAAGGCAGGGGTGGGTTCCTCCCGGTTCGGACCGGTTCTCCTGAACTGGTAGTGACCCACTGGTGATGTCACAATGATGTCACCAAACCGGATTGGTCGGTGCCGGTCCGTGGGCGCCACCATCTTTTTTTGAATTTTTTTTATTTTTTTTTTGAATTTTTGAATTTTTTTTCTTCTGCACATGCGCAGAAGCTACTTTCCAGCACTGCGCATGCGCTGCCTTCCTACCCGCCTGTCCGCACCATGCTTGCCCCGCCTACCTACCCAACTGCTGCTCCCTGACTCACTGGCTCGCCGATCGCCCCGCCTCTGATACCCCGATATATACCGCGGTCACCAGGCAGTCTAGCCTCTTGCCCTCGTGTTGTCACTTCCTGCCTTCCCGGCTTGCCTACCTGAGTTACAGCTGCCTCCTCCTGTAGCTGCCTAAAGGTAAGTAAGACTATGGCTGCAGGCGCGGATGGCAGGGGGGAGGGAAGAAACTACCGAGAGCGGTAGCATTCCTTGCTGCCATTCCCGGGGCTCGCGTAGACCGGGAAGCCCAGCGCCGCTCGGAGGAACATTTTGCGGGGCACGCAATGGCGGGAGGAAACTACCGAGAGCTGCGCCGGGTTTCGCAGTCTATGCGAGCCCCGGGAATGGCAGCAAGAAAGCCTTCAGCCAGTCCCCAGGCTCACGTAGACCCGGAAGCCCAGCGGCACTCAGCTGAGGCCTTTCTTGCCGCCCCCCCAGTCCCCGGCCTCGCGTAGGCCAGGAAGCCCAGCGGCGCTCGGATGAGGCCTTTCTTGCCGCCCTCCCAAGTCCCCAGCCTCGCGTAGGCCGGGAAGCGAGTCCCCGACCTCCCCTGGCCTTGTGTAGACCGGGAAGCCCAGCGGCACTCGGAGGGAGACTTCGCGCCGCGCGCAATGGTGGGAGGAAACTACCGAGAGCTGCACCGGGCTTCGCGGTCTATTCGAGCCCTGGAAATGGCAGCAAGGAAGCCTTCAGCCAGTCCACAGGTTCGCGTAGACCGGGAAGCCCAGCGGCGCTTGGAGTGAGACTTCAGCCGGACTCCAGAGCGTCTGATCGCCTGCTGCATCATTCCAGCATCCATCTCATCGGAGAGCAGCTGATTCTGCCTGCTGGTAAGTGGCTGGGTTTTTTTTCTTTATGCTTTTAATGTTTTTTTTAAAAGGATATTTTATTGTTAATTTTTTTCAGGACATTTTGTTGTTTTTAGGAAAAAAAATTTTAAAAAAATATTGTTTTTAGGAAATCTTTTATTTGTGATCTTGCTTTTAAGTGCAGGTTGGTCCTTGACTTACAACTATTCATTTAGTGACTGTTCAAAGTTACAATGGCAGTGAAAAAAGTGACTTATGACCATTTTTCACACTTAACGACCGTTCCAGCATCCCCAGGGTCATGTGATCAAAATTCAGACACTTGGCAACTGATTCATATTTATGACCATTGCAGTGTCCCGGGTCACGTGATCCCTTTAGTGACTTTCTGACAAGTAAAGCCAGATTCACTTAACAACTGTGTCACTTAACAACTGCAGGGATGCACCTTAGCATCTCCTGGTAGTTAGTCCAAACCAGGGGTCCCCAAATTTGGCAACTTTAAGACTTTTGGACTTCAACTCTCAGATTTCTCCAGCCAGCTATGGACCCAGTTGAAGTCCACAAGTCTTAAAGTTGCCAAGTTTGAGGACCTCTGGCCCATGGTTTGTGAGATTTTAGTTCAATACTGTTGCCTAGTGGAAAATAACCTGTACTATTCTTTTTTAAAAAAACAAAACATTAACAGAGTTGGAAGGGACCTTGTAGGTCATCTAGTCCAACCCCCTGCTCAAGCAGGAGACCCTACACCATTTCTGACAATTTTGTGTGTTTCTGTGTGATAACTGGTTTTTGAGGTAACTGGTTTTTGAGGTAATTGCTTCTTGCAGCAATCACCTTTTATGTGACTCCATGGCTGCTTTCATATGTTCATCTGTGTGTGGCTTTGTGAGCTCCTGCAGCTTGATGGGTTTCTGATTGCCCTGCTTTTGTTTTCCTGTATTCCTAGGTTAATCCCAGGTCTTTTGTCTTTCCTATCCTAGGGATTAGTTCTGCCAGGAAACAGGAAAAGGGGAGTTCCAGGCAAGCTATTTTTAGCCTTCTGATTCCCCTTGTCTTAATGGGTGTACTTAAGAATTTAGCTGGTGCTTTTCCCTGAGGTTTTCTTAAAGGGGGAAGGGCTGGCTTGAGTTTCTTGGCACTTTTTTTTTTTTTGTGGTTTCTGGTTCTGTCAGGTTTCTGGCACTGTCCTTTATGCTAATACTTTCCACAATGCCTTGACAGTTTTTATTCCAGTGGTTTTGTCTTTCCAGTCCCTAGGGAAAAAACTGGTCTTTTTGGGGAAAACTGTTGTTATTCTTTGGGTGTTTCCCTGGCGCTGTCATAGTTTGGGTGTGTGTGTGTAATGTCCTGCAGTTATCTACACATTAATAATGATCAAATACTAATAATATTTGCTTATACATTTTAGTGACCTTTCCTTACACCATAATTGGTGTTTTCTTTCATACTTTTAGATTTCTAACTTCTGTTTCTGTTAGTTAGCCATTGATAAAACAAATCCCACGTTAAAAAGTATTCGAAGCCGCCTCCTTGATTTTAATTGTCAATTTATTCATTTCTGCACATTGTAATATTTTCTTTATTCATTTTCATATCTTTGTTTTTCCACTGTTGTGCAAACACAATTCCAGCAGCAGTTAACATGTGTAAAATTAAATATGTATTGTATTCCCTTTGAAATACCCAACAAAATATTTCTGGTTTTAAATCCATATCTTACTTTACTATTGCTTCTAACCATGACACCACTAACTCTTGAATAGCTACTTCGACTGACTTAAGTACTGAATCTAATTCCTATATTCCTGTTTTTTGAACTGAGGAATAAATTTCAGAAAAAGAAAACTGTATTGCTCTGTGAATCTACCTATGACATTCATTCTTCTTGATCTAACAACCAGCACCACCAGCAACACCAGCATCACCAGCACCACCAGCACCACCGCTTCCACCACTTGAAGTGGGAGAAAGCAGCAAGTCCATCTCCTCAACTGAAACTCTTCCAAAACTTCCTGACTGCTGGAGTTTGCAGCAATATAGAAACTTCCAGGAGAAGTATGATGGGCTGGCAGTGTCAGACAAAAAGTTAGGTTGTTTGTACTGTGAGAAATACGAGTTCTCATTAGAGAAAGGTGTTCATGTTTCCAGAGAATGGAAAAATTTCAAGATCGTGGCAGGAGGGACAAATAAGGAGGTGCAGCAAGCATCTCTCAGGAAAAAAATGAATGAACATTTTAAATCAAAATCACACACCATTTGCAGAGAGCGTGTTAAACAACGGGAGCAGGATGCTATTAAAAAAGCAATGGAGAAGGCAAATGAAAAACATGAACCTAGTACTAAAACAATATTTTATACAGTTTACGATCTGGCACAAAGATGTAAACCATTCTCAGACATTGAAGGACAGGTAAATTTGCTAACTAGAATTGGAGTAGATGTGGGAGTAGGCTTGTATTCACGGAGATCCGCAGTGAAAATAGTTGATTTTATTGCAAAAGACATTAAAATCACCATGTTTAAAAGCATTATTGCAAAGAATCAGAAAGTGTGTTTAATAATTGACGAAGCCTCAACGCTATCAATGAAAGCAGTCATGATAGTTTTTGTAAAAGTGGAGGATTCAGAATGCCCAACAACCATTTTCGTTGAGCTGGTGGAATTGGAGAAACAAGATGCGGAGACTATATGTTCTTCAGTGATGGGAAGCTTACATAAAGTTGGGTTTACCATGGAATATCTGCGAAAGCATTTAATAGCATTCTGCTCCGATGGTGCCAGCGTTATGCTTGGGAGAAAATCTGGAGTCAGCACCAGAATAGCTACAGAGTTCCCAAACATTGTAATCTGGCACTTTTGAACCATTGCCTCCAACCTGTGCTGGATGACTCCATAAAGGACATCAAACAACTGAACCACTTCAAAATATTCCTTGACAAGATACACACCACTTTCCATAAATCCTGCAAGAGCCAGGCAGAACTTTTCCAAATCTCTCAACAACT
This sequence comes from Thermophis baileyi, assembly GCA_003457575.1. Taxonomy (NCBI): domain Eukaryota; kingdom Metazoa; phylum Chordata; class Lepidosauria; order Squamata; family Dipsadidae; genus Thermophis; species Thermophis baileyi. Next base: position 2,124,450 of record QLTV01003121.1, read on the forward strand.
GGGCATTCAAATCATGAAGATTGGCAGAGTTTTGGGACCAAGATGGGCTGCCTGTAGTTTAAGGTCAACCATAGCTGTGTGGCGTGCTTATCCAGTGCTACATCAGTTTTTTCTGGGCAATGAAAAATTCCCAGGCATGGCTGCCTTTCTTCAAAATTTAAATTTTTTCACTGATTTGGCCCTCATGATTGACATTCTAAATGAGATTTCTCTTCTGTCAAATGCCCTGCAAGGGAAAAAGGCAGACATCATCAAGGCCGAAAAATTGGTATTGCAATCAATTAAAGCATTTGAAGTGCTTAGACAGGGGAAGGGCCCATATGAAAAAAAGGTTGACAGAATGATAACTTCAGAAACCTTCCAAAATATAAAATTTGTTAACTATCAACGATTTGTTGCACTTCCGTGTGAAAAACTTCTGGAAAGCATCATCACCAATTTGAAGAAAAGGCTGATGGATTGCGAACACCTAAAAACAGGTAGCCAATTGCCAGATGCAAACAAATTACAATTTCTCACATATTTGGAGCCAGATTATTGGAACATTGCAGATGTAGTCGTTCCATGGGCAAAAGCAGAGGAAGGATTGCTTGAATTTGGCAAAATATTTAATTACGAAATTGATTTGAATGACTACAGAGATTTTTTGGAAAATGTACTCAAAAATCCACAGAACTATAAAATTCCTGACACTGTCAAAAAAGCTAGAGATATTATCAGGACAATTGCTGTTAGTTCAGCAGAGGCGGAAAGGGGGTTCTCAAAAATGAACCTCATATGTTCAGAACAAAGAACCCGCCTAACTATTCAAAACATTAGCAATTTGATGACAATAAGACAATAAGCGATGCCTGTGGCAAGATGGGACCCACTTCCTTCAGTCAGAGAGTGGCTCAGAGAACATTGCGGGGCCGATGATCTATGAGTGAAGATTAAGAGAATTGCACCTGAGGAGGCCCCAAACGAAAGAACGATGTGGAAACGTCTTGAACCACCAAAGCAATAACACAAGTAAGTACTTGAGTGTATCTCTTTGATTGTGTTATTCTTATGTAAGGTGTAAGGGCATGCAATTAAAGTCTTCCTTTCTGTGTCTCTTCTTTGTGCAGGTCATTGGAGCAAGGTGGTCAGTTGGTGATGTTGAAGACCGGCAGGACAGTCATATTTCTTCTGTAAGTAGCTCTTTTATTGTTTTGTGTAGTTATTTTATCCTTATTTAAGTAGTAAGTGCACAAAATAATTTCCTTTTTTTTAATAACTTCTTTTTGTAGGTCATTCATTGGGGCAAAGAATTCAGTGACATCGACTTGGTCACTCCCACCCGGTCACATGACCGTCAAGCCACTCCCACCCGGTCACATTACTGTCAAGCCACTCCCACCCGGTCACATGACCGTCAAGCCACTCCCACCCGGTCACATAGCAATAGCAATAGCAATAGCAATAGCACTTAGACTTATATACCGCTTCATAGTGCTTTATAGCCCTCTCTAAGCGGTTCACAGAGTCAGCATATTGCCCCCAACAATCTGGGTCCTCATTTTACCCACCTCAGAAGGCTGAGTCAATCTTGAGCCGGTGAGATTTGAACCGCCGAACTGCAGCTAGCAGTCAGCTGAAGTAGCCTGCAGTGCTGCACTCTAACCACTGCGCCACCTCGGCTCTTGACCGTCAAGCCACTCTCACCCGGTCATATGACGGTCAAGCCACTCCCACCCAGTCACATGACCGTCAAGCCACTCCCACCCAGTCACATGATCATCAAGCCACACCCACAAAATTAAGCCACGCCCACAGAACCGGTAGTAAAAAAAATTGGAACCCACCCCTGAGGGAAGGGTCATTGAAGAAAGAGGAGAAAAATCAAAGTAGCATCCACAAATCTTCTTTGGAAACTGTGACTAAGCAGTAGCTGGGTAGAAATCAATACCAAGCAGCTGTAAATTATGCACTTGATATGAAAGCAAGAAAGGGAAGAGGCTCTTTGATTTCACATTAATGTAGAGCAATGGCTCTGAAGGGTAGACGGCAATTATATGTTCTTTCAGCACACATTACAAAGGTCAGGCTGTCACACAACAGTTGGATTTACTGACTACTCATACATTGAGACTAGCAACAGGCCCCACGGGCTCACTGAATCCATACAAGAGTTCATAGAAGGCTTCCCTTCTGCTTATATCTCCCCCCAGCAGTGGTCCCTTCAGAGCATTCTTCATTTGAAATGACTAGATAGGATGAAAGAGACTTAAACACCTACCTGTTTCATTTAGCAGGTATATTTTTGCCAATTTTCATTCAAAATGATTGCAGATAACTTCTGGGGAAAAAATAAGGCTTCTCTATAATCAGATGGGTGGCTTCTCTTTAATCACAATCGGTGGTTCCAGTCACAAACTGAACTCTCATGGCATATTAACTTTGCACCTGTGGGCAAAGTGACTCCCTGTCTGACAGATTCAATATGACTAGTAAGCATGTAAAGTTTACAGCTGGATTCCAGAAAGAGCATAGGGGGAGCAGAAATAACTTAGGTGATGAATAGCCTAAGAAACAGGATTCATGATGCAGTGATAAATGGTAGCTGGCCAAACACAAGGAAGACTGAATGGGAAAATGTGCACAGCAGACCTAGATTGTTGTTTACTGAGTTTCTCTGTATACAAAGCTTCCTTCATAATATTCCGTCAAGGTTTTCTCTAGGTATCAGATATTGGCTGATGTAAAGATTTTCTTGGTTTAATCCTTGGTAGGAGATGTAGTTTTCTTCACTAATTTGGTAGAAGTACAGATACAAATCTATATATATATAAAAGCGAAAACCACTCACGCATTAATCACGAAATCTCCAGAACCGTAAAGCCTACAAACTTGAAATTTGCCACATATGTTCCTCTTGGCTTCTAGGTGCTCACTAAGAAAGGATTTTTCAAAATGACCATTGCAGCATGAGTATTTCTTATATTAATATTAACAAGCTCTGATGCTAAGGAGTTCTACTCCCCCCTCCCCACCTGAAAAGAAATCTGATCCAAATGCAAAACACAAGCAGAGGAGTTTCAGTTTCGCTTTTGCTTTCACAGCAGCAAGCATCTTTACTACAGAACAGTTGAGCTAACCCACGCACAGACTCCTTCCTGTCTCCTTCTTGCTCACACAGCAAATACTGTTTGAGTTTCCAAACACCCCTCAACTCTCACACACACTAACAGGACGCTAGCCAGATGAATACCAATGGATGCTGCTAGGCAGACAGATTTTTTTTTCTTATTTTCCTCCTCAGTTCAGACGACTTCCAGCCAGAGAGCAAAACCAGGAATGTTGTTTACAGGGAGGTCCTGAGCAATTAATCTGAGGGATGAATTTAAAGTCTATGCTATGAAAATAATGTCTTCATCTGTAATAGAAACTTAGCTTACCATCTCTAACGAGATAATACAGTCCCTTTTTTAACTACTCATTCATTTTCAAGCTTTAAGTGTCAATTTATCAAGCCCCATCACATAGTTTCGTAGCGAGGCACGGGTATCAGCTAGTATATGAATAAAGCAAGGACATTCCAAACTTTTCTGGCTGGAAAATGTTTGTTTGTTTATTTATTTATTTCCTGCCTTTATTAATTTTACAAATAACTCAAGGCAGTGAACATAGCCAACCCACCTTCCCCCTCCTACTTTCTATACATGAAAATGCCTTGGCGCTTCCCAATAAGAGTTCTTATTTCAAATCAACACGTTTCAGTCCCTATGTCTACAAACCTGGAAAGTTACTGCTGGATAGTGTTTGAGCAGTGTTTTTCAAATGTGGCAGCTTTAAGATGTATGGACTTCAATTCCCAGAATTCCCCAGACAGCATGCTGCCTGGGAATTTCTGAGAATTGAAATTCATCCAAGTTGCCAAATTTGAAACATGCTGGTGTAGACAGCAGTGAACTAGACAGATCAATACTCTGGTCTCATATAAAGCAATGAGGCCCATGGACTTAGTAGCTGAGTTCCTGTTTTTTGTTTGTAAAAGATGTGAGATTCTTTTTCCAGTATATATAGATGGATCTAGAAAAACAACGGTCTCAAATCCTGAAGCATCTAATATCACTTGATGTTGAAATCCTAGCTGAATATACCAGTGGCATATGATTGGTATATCAATGCAATTTCCTACACTCCGCCGTGTCTCACACTCTATTTTCCTAGACAGCTTGCAAGGATCACTATAACATACAAAGGTTATTTTCACAATGTATTCAATTGGTCAATGAGGAATTGGGAGGGAGGAGGGGAGGAAAGAAACAGTTAGCAATGTTGTAAGAGCAGCAAAAAAAAAAAAGTCAACTAATAGGAAATTAAATCTAGCAAAAGCATATCTGGTCTTAGGCAGAGTTAAAGTTACTCCATTCAATCAGTGGTTTAGTGAGAACATGGGGGTCCAGGTAACTGAGTGGTTTTGCTTTGTTTATCTCTCAGATAGAGAGCCGAAAAGAAAGAGCAACTACAAGAAAATCCTTGCCATTTCAGAACTCAATACTGAAGCTTGCAGCATAGAACATTATCCCAAATTTTGATCAAATGTGACTAACTGTACTACTGTTGTAAGTCTAGCCAAAGGAAAAGGAAATAATGATGTTATCAGGTCTCATCACCATTCTCCTGGAAAAAGGCTTCTGGATATCAACTTTGTATTCCTCCTATGATTTTTTAAACCAATTTGTATGATTATGTGTTGATAGAACACTATTAGGGAGATGGGACTAGATAGTAGATAACCAGACTGTGAGCAGCATGGTGGCCTGGTGATGAAAATGCTCACCTCCCACTTAGAAGGTTGAGAGTTCAACCCTAGGTAGCAGTAGATGTTTCTCTCCTAGGTGCAAAAAAAAAATAAAAAAAAAATCTGCTGCGAACTCAGTGTGGCATCTGGAAAGGCATCTGGCTCAGCTCCATTGAGTGACCCTGACTCTATCCTGAATTAAGGGATTACAGGGTTGTAAAAAAGGGAGTAGATAACCAGATTAAGCATATTGTGTAGAACACAAAGAACGAAGGAGGTATCGTATCATTATGGTATTAGACATAGCCATTTTCTATAATTCTTCTGATAAATTATTTAGAAATTTGAACAAAAATCAACAAAGTTTGGTTACCTAAGGGGCTACTTTTTTCCAAGAGTCTCTACCTATCCAATTTAATCTTGCAAATTGGGCATGCTGCAGATTCCATCAGCCAAAGAATATCTGCTGGTCGTGGACAGAAGATTGGTCTTTTCTGCAGTGGCCCCTGCTTTATGGAATATTCTCCCCTTGGAGATTAGAATGGCCTCAATCCAGCTGGTCTTTCCTAAGGCTTTAAAAACTTGGCTGTATACCTGAGCCTGAGGTCTCAATATGTTTAGAGCCCCATTTTTTGGATTTACTGTTGATTAGTTAATTATCTCAGTTGCTTATATATGTATTTTGGATGTTTTTATTACTATTTTAAATGTTTTTTAATGTTTGTTTTTATATTTGTAGAACTGTAAGCTGCCCAAAGTCATTGATTAAGACAGGTGGCTATAGAAATTGAATAAATAAATTTATCTTTGTTTGGGAATGAAGTGTAAAGCACATTTTGCATGACTTTCTTTAGGTCTGGAATAGACACATTTTTTGTGACCAAAACGCCTAACATATAGAGTGTAGAGTGGATGGTGCCCCAGGACAAATATGGATAGGACTGATTGTTCCTCAAGAAGGTTGTGGGGATTTTTTTTTTAAACAAAAACATATTTTGCTTTTTTAAGAGTTTACATTGTTTTTCATTCTTCCCATCTCATAATAGCAAATGATGTCTTGTTTGAATAGAGCAGAGCAGAACAGGCATAAGCTCTCAGTGTACGTATAAGAAACAAGTGGTAAATCATGATCATAATCATCATAAAACACATTCATTATAAAATACAACACTTAGTGCCGTGATGGCGAACCTATGGCACGCGTGCCAGAGGTGGCATGCAGAGCCCTCTCTGTGGGCACACGCGCTGTTGCCAGCTGCTCTTCTGCACTGAGTGCCCAAACCCGAACGCGTGTGTGCGCCGGAGCCCCAGAAGCTCAAAGACCAGCTGGCTGGTGCACATGCGTGCGCTGGCCACCTGGTCTATTGGGTTTCCAGTGCTCCGGCACGCGTGAAGACCAGCTGGCCAGTGCGCATGTGCGCGCCGGAAACCAGAGGACCAGGTGGCATGCGCACCGGCCAGCTGGTCTTTGAGCTTCCGGGGCTCCGGCGTGCACACGCACACATGCGCACGTGCGTTCCGGTTTGGGCACTCGGTGCCGAAAAGTTTCGCCATCACTGACTTAGTGATAGTCATAGGATGCTAAATAAGCAATCAACATAAATCATAACAGGATACTAAATAAAACAATTAATATAAATCGTAAGATACAAGCAGCAAAGTTATAAGAATATAGGAAAATAGGTAATAGGAAAGATGAGAAGGATAATAATAATACAGCCCTACAAGGTAGTTTGACTGTGTTGTGGGAATTAGTTGTTTAGAAGAGTGATGGCATGGGGGGAAAAAGCTGTCCTTGTGTCTAGTTGCTCTGGTGTGCAACGCCCTATAGCATCGTCTTGAGAGAAGAAGTTGAAACAGTTTATGTCCAGAATGTGAGGGGTCTGTAGATATTTTCACAGCCCTCTTTCTGGCTTGTGCAGCGTACAGGTCCTCAATGGAAGACAGGCTGGTAGCAATTGTTCTTTCTGCACTTCTAATTATCTTATCTTAGATTCTTATCTAAGAATCAGAAATAATTTCAACACTTTCCACCATACTCACAAACAAACAAAAAGATGCTGAGGGATGCCAGTTTGCCCACACCTGCTTTACATATTTCCAGCATAGTGGATGCCGTACTTTATTATGCATTTTGCTAAGGAAAAGCCATTGATGTTTTGGTTGAACTCTACAGAAGTGTGGAGCAAGCAACATTAAGGAGATTTCACTCAGTTTAATGTCTGTAGCTGCTCTTTCTGCTTCTCCTTGTCAACTAGCCTATCTTGTCCCCATATAACCTTTATCCCAGGCAGACTAATCCACCCCATCCATTATGGCTGAGGTGACAACATGAACTTTAGCAGCTAGAGAAATTTGTTTTTCTAGGACAGCCTGGAAAGCGTGTGCTTTCTAATGCTAGGAACGCACTGCCTTGTCTTTGTCATTTTAAGTGCACCTTAGGACACCCGTATAATTACTGTGTTCATCAGCTGTAGTAATTGGCAGCAAGAATGGTCACCTAAGATAGAGCACACATCACCATGGCAACCACACAGCCAGAGATAAGAAGTATCAGTAGTTGGAGAAGTGGAGTCCCCAATTACAGATCATGAGTACTTGCAGTTTTAAAAGATTTTTTCCATTCATTCCTTCAAATGTGTCTCCTAAGGGTAAAATCTGGGGGCGGGGGGGGGGGGAGGAGAGCTTTAACATTCATCAAAGATTGATCTGCAAGAATTCTCTTACTGCTAGGTAACTTAAGGGGAGAGGACATTTGTTTCTTTGTTTATTTCACGGTGCTGCCGTTGAATTGGTTTGCAGAGATATGGATTCTTACATGTTTCAAGCTACTGGATGGGGAAGAAGATTGGGAAACAGTCTTGCCGATTAAAGGCAGATATTTCTTCCTTCTTTCTAGTGGCTTTTAGGGACATTTGTTTTACATTGTCACTTGAACAGCCCTTTCCCACAGATGAAACAGTTTGAAGGCCACTTCCAAACTAACAATCAACACAAAAAACATTCTTCATATTTCTTTTCTACAACTAATTTTGTGGAAAAGAAGGAGTACAGAGAAAATGAATATTTGAAAAGGGATATAGAGAAAATGAGAAAGAAGAAGGTTATTAATGGCTGCTAGCCTAGAATGGTTGCACACAAACCTTCTGGCTCTGATTACTACACTCTGAGGCACTGAATACCAGAACAGAATAACAGAATAACAGAGTTGGAAGAGACCTTGGAGGTCTTCTACTCCAACCCGCTGGTCAAGCAGGAAACCCTATACTATTTCCAAAAAATAATAATAATAATGGTTGTCCAATATCTTCTTAAAATTCTCCATTCTTGGAGCACCCATACTTCTGGAGGCAACTCATTCCACTGATTAATTATTCTAAATGTCAGGAAATTTTTCCTTAGTTTTAGGTTGGTTGTCTTCTTGATTAGTTTTCATCCATTGCTTTTTCTCCTGCCTTCAGGTGCTTTGGAGAATAAGTTGACCCCCTCTTCATTGTGGCAACCCCTTAGATATTGAAACATTGCTATCATGTCACCTCTAGTTCTTCTTTTCACTAAACTAGACAAACCCAATTCCTGCAACTGTTCTTCATATGTTGTAGCCTCCAGTCCCCTAATCATCTTTGTTGCTCTTCTCTTTATTCTTTCTAGAGCAGCGGTTCTCAACCTGTGGGTCGCGACCCCTTTGGGGGTCGAACGACCATTTCACAGGGGTCGCCGCGTGCGTTAGCCCGCCATTTTGGTGCCACCGTCACTGCAGGGGTGAAAAGGTCCCGGTTCGGCCGTGCTGCGGGTCGCCGGACAGCTGGTAGCCTGGATGCTGCCATTTGAGTTCTTCTACCCTCTGCGCATGCGCAGAATGCTTTGCGCATGCGCAGAGGGTAAAAGAACCCAAATGGCGGCGTCTGGGTGAAGTCTACTGCTTCCACGCTATCAGCTGTCCGGCGACCTG
>QLTV01003121.1:2133192-2159689 GCA_003457575.1 Thermophis baileyi
GTCGTTGCGGCATTAGAAAGGTTGAGAACCACTGTTCTAGAGTCTCAACATCTTTTTTTTTAATATCGTGAAGACCAAAACTGGATGCAATATTCCAAGTGAGGTCTTACCAAGGCATTATAAAGTGGTATTAACACTTCATGTGATCTTGATTCTATCCCTCTGTTAATTCAGCCTAGGAGTGCATTGTGTTTGTTATTGTAAGTGCACCTTAGGACACCTTAGTTTTCTTCTGAGACAGATCTGTGAGCTTCTCGGTGGGCTATGAATGCTACATTAATTCAACAAGGCCCGAGACTCATCTAAATCAATGCTAATAGGCAACATACTACTTCACCTGGGCTGTGGCATCTACAGGATGCCAGTACTCATGGCATTGCAATACAAGTGCTTCCTCTTTTCTGCATGCTTCACAACATCTTTCTCTCATACACACAGTGTGATAGAATGCTGCTTTCATTACTTTTTAAAGCATTCTGATGAAAGGAGAAAGATTCTGTGCCCACAACTGCCCATGATTTTTCAGCATCACTCCAAAGCTGGTATCCCAAAAAAGCAAGAGGGAAAGAAAAGATGGGGATGAAAATAGCAGTTCGGCCAAAAGTTCATTTTGGATCTTTCTGCATTGGTTCAGTCAGCACAGCTTCCACTATTTGCTGAACTATTTGGAAGCTACTGTAGGAAGTTAGCACCCACCCCTCTCCTAGAAAAATGAAATATCCTAGGAAATATTAAAAAGGCAGAATATTATATAGAATATCCCTGGAAACATGCTTTTAGGCAGAAAATAGACTCACTCCTAGTAGCCTCCACCTTTGTCAATGGACTATTAAGACCAGAGCAAACTCATTCATTCCCCCACCTTTGTCAATGGGCAGTCTATTCTACATAACAAAGATAGGATTAGCCTTCTGCCCATCTTACCACATGGCACCTGGGAAGATTGCATCAGCCAGCATTCAAACTAGCCTGGGACAATAGCCTACAGAGTTAACTAAGACCCCCGCCCCCTGGGAGTCTGACAGCCAATGGGATACATTTCTAACACAGGAACAGGAAACTCTTAAGGTGGGGCCCAACAGAGAGCATAAAACCAGGGCATCTCAGCATCTCAGCCCTTTTTCTTCTTCAACATCTTCGAGGCATGTGATCCCCCTTTTCCCTAGGACCTCAGACCATGTGGTCCTGCTGTCCTCCATTAAACCATCTTTCCAAGCAGTCCCATGCTTCCAGTGTCTTTTTCCCCACTGGAACCGAACCCAGAAGGATATTCCTTACAACACTACATTGCTATGCTTTCCTTATTGTGATTAGCTGTGCCTTCAAAGAAGTCCTAGGCAAATACATATATCATACGTTTATTGTGGTGAAATCCTTCAAGATATCAAGCTGGAACCAGGTTAATAATGTCTAAAGGGTCTCTCTCCTAATTCATTCTGTTTTTCCCTCCCAAATGAAGTAGCTGTAAGTGTTTTAATGCTTGCCCCAATAGAGGACTCTTTTTTCCAAAATCACATCTGAAATCTCAGGACAGCTCAAACCAAATTATTATTTTTTTATTTGCACCAACCTAGTCATTGCCTAACATTTATACTTTAAGCATTAAAACTAGTGGAATATACATTTCTTTAACCTTACAAGTGAATCCAGAAAATAAATCTTTACCCAAAGGAAAAACAGTACAATAAATTATCTGCAATTCTGTTTCTGCACAAGTATACGGCCAAATAGCATTTTGCCCTTGCCAGTTGATTCAGAAGAGAGGTTCCCATTGGGGGGTGGGAGGGTCATTAAAGTCAGGATGATATAATTGTAGCTGCAACCCTTTTTTCCTTTGACAAAAAGTGGGACAGCATTGATTATGTCATTGACTTTTTTGACATCCCAGTAGTAGGTAATAACAAGAAACTGCATGAATATAGCCATCAGGAATTAAGCTCAACAGGTAGCTATTGTAAATTGTATGTAGACATGCCCATGATTGCCTCTTGTCATTCACAACCTAAAGGCTTATAGTATTCAGAAACCTTGAATACTTCTGCCAAATCCTCACTTAACTATTGTTTTTAATATGACTTCTTCTTCTTTACTTCCTCTTTTACTGCTTCGGGTGTCAAGGGATTTAATATGATGGAAGGTGGAAATTATTAATGGAAATTATGTGAGTAAAGCCTTTATTTATTATAATTGAATTGTTTGTATTTTATTTATTTTTTAAAAATAAACCATTCGGTAGGAAAGCTTTTACAAATTTAAATGCAAATTAAATCAAATACAGTGTTTGCCTTGGTCCCACCCATTGCATTGTCCTGGTCCCACTTGATTCTTTTTTTCCTTTTAGTCTAGTCTACACTAATTATTGCTCCTTGGCCTAAGAAACACTGTATGTTTCAAATATTAAGCTCCTTGTATCTCCACTACAATCATCACATACACATTTTGCTCACATTGCATTGAAAAGCACAACATTAAAAATCCTGGAAATGTCTAGTAAAGGAAGATGACCAGGTCATGAGCTTGCAAAATGCCTTTGGCAAGACCATCTCAGTGCTAATCTGCTAATTGTATCTTTCTTCACTTACTCTCAAAGAAACTATGTTAGGTTTGTCTTGTCATTCATTCAGTATTCTCTAATAAAGTTCACATGTGCCTCTTAGGCTTAGCTAAACTGTTAGTCTTTCCTCCAAAACTCTTTAAAATTTATATAGGTCAGGCAAATAGCCAGCAAAGCGAATGTAACAGCCTTGACTGAATCAATTAACTAAGAAGTGGGAAAGGGGGAAAGTAGCTTGAAGTATATGCTATTGGAGGGAGGAAGGCTTTACAGGTTGCATAAAGCCGATATATTAGGGCTAAATATATTTAGAACAATGATTCAGAAGAGATGTTTTGGATCCTGTGCTGCAAGCATATATTCTCCCTGCTCTATATTAGACTAGCTACACTTTTCTTTTTTATGCTTCCACATCAGCTTGAAAAAAAAAGATGTGGCTGTTTTACTCATAGCAGAAGGAAGCCATGCTCATGTGAGGAATCAAACACTTTGTCCAATTTTTTGAAGTGGGAATACCCTATGATTGTTATTCTTAGGTCTTGAGACTAAATTCCACCCAACACTGGCTGGGGATTATAGAACTGGGTTCATATACATTTGGTAGGCAGGAAGGCATCAGCTTGGAAAAAGCTATGTTAAACAACAAGCTGCAAAATGTCTGACCTGTTAAATGGAATGGAGTCATGATTTGAACCCTAGAAAAGATTTCCTGAACTCTTTCTTTCCCAAGTACTACATAAAAAATTATTGGCTGGTGGACTGCATTTAGCCGGGCAAAACATTATTGTCCATACATTGCTAAAAAATGTGACAGAAACCATTCTTGCTCAGAATGTACAAAAGGAAGGAAGGAAGGAAGGGAGGGAGGGAGGAAGGAAGGAAGGAAGGAAGGAAGGAAGGAAGGAAGGAAGGAAGGAAGGAAGGAAGGAAGGAAGGAAGGAAGGAAGGGGATAAAAAGGGAAGACAAGATGGTGGCTAGAAAAAAGAAAGAAAGAAAAAAAGAAAGAAAGAAAGAAAGAAAGAAAGAAAGAAAGAAAGAAAGAAAGAAGGAAGGAAGGAAGGAAGGAAGGGAGGGAGGGAGGAAGGAAGGAAGGAAGGAAGGAAGGAAGGAAGGAAGGAAGGAAGGAAGGAAGGAAGGAAGGAAGGAAGGAAGGAAGGAAGGAATGGTATAAAAAGGGCCTTCTAGATTGTGGCTGCTGAACCTTGTAGAATGAATGGCTCTTGTCTTGGGACTGCAGAGTATTATATAAAATCTCTATTCTATGAAGAACAAGAGTATAATATGGAGTAGAACAGGATTGCAAACAGATTTCAGAAATATAGACTCTGAGCACTTAATTCTAAACATATCTTGTGCCAAATGTTCTAGCATGACCACCCTGCAGCATTCCTAGACAGATGGAGCTCATTTTTCCTCTTTGCCTCATTCTCTCCATTTTAAACAGATGGCAAATCTGTTCGTAGGATCTAGGTAGACTAGCTTATGTTGTCTTGTAAATAACTGCAGAAAAAAAATTGCCAGACCAAGTTTACCATTCTGTATTTTCAAATGGAAGATGACAAATCATTTGTTCTTGTTGGAAGGGAGGGGACTATCCCCCTGACAGTATTTTATAAGTTCCTTCTGTTTGTGGATTTAACTATTCTCGTGGTTAATATCAGCTTTTTGGATGAAAAGAACCATGGTCTAAAATATTGGGCTAAGATCACATTCAGAGCTTGTCTTGATATGCAGAATATACGCACACATTTAATTTTTCCCTTAACGAATTGATTACATCCATTGGAAGAGAGAGAAATATGTCTTGCTGGGAACCCAATACAAAAAGAAAAAAATGATTCTCTAATATTGCAAGTACTCTCAAACTGGAAACCATTATGGTCTGAAGCTGATTGAATAGCTGAATGGAAAGTTGGGCTCTTCAGTTCTTTGAGGAGTTGCTTCTTCGTATGATCAAAGCCAAGCTTCCCTTCAAAGTGCCTAAAAAGAGCATCTGCACATGTACAGAGGATCATTTCTACTTTGGGCAGAAATCATCTGCTATTCTCAGGACTAGTAGAAGGGAGAGAGAAGCATTTGTCCTATCCTTTCATTCCAGAGGGGCTGCCCAAGTCAGTCTTCCCTCCAACTGAAATCAGTGAAAAAATAATTTTACTGTGCCAACCTCCAGTCAAAGTAATATGTAAAATAAAAATGTCCAGTTGGGGATATATCAGGAGACTGGGATGGGTGTCTTCTAGCCATGCCGTATAAAATTTTAAACCAGCAACTTAAATTGTGCCCAAAATAAAATGGCAACCAATGCAGCTTGTGCAACAAAGATGTAATGTATACCCTCTGAGGGCACACATAGCTGTCCCTGCAGCCACATTGTGCACCAGCTAAAACTTCCAAATGGTCTTTAAGGGAAACATAAGTGCAGCCACATAAGTGCACCAGCGTGCCTACCGTCCCTGTCCTACTGTCCTATTGTCTTCATCTATCTGTATTCACTTTGATTATGTTTATGATTATACCTATACCTGCTATCTTGTACATGTTTGACAAATAAATAAATAAATAAAAATAAATAAAAATAAACACAATGTAGGGCATGTTACAGTAATCCATTCTGTTGGTAACAATAGCAATAGCAATAGCACTTAGACTTATATACCGCTTCATAGTGCTTTACATAGTGCTTTAACCAGACCATGAATGACACTGACTAGAGTCTCATGGTCCAGGAAGGGGTGCAACTGGCATACAACACAAAGCTGTGTAAAGGCCCTCCTAGCCACAACTGCCACCCTGGATGAAGCTAGAGTAATTACATCTAGTACCCAGGCAATTAGCATAGGTGTCCCTCAGGGCTGTGTGCTCTCTCTCCATTGCTCTTCTCTCTATATACCAGGGGTGTCAAACTCGCGGCCCATGGCCCGGATGTGTCACACACTGGCCATGCCCACGCCCGGTTTAGCGAAGGGGAAAAGTCACGATACATCACGTGACGACTCCGTGACAAAGCGAGTTTGACACCCCTGCTCTATACCAATGACTGCACCTCAAGAGAATCCTCCGTTAAAGTACTGAAGTTTGCAGATGATACAATGGTCATTGGCCTCATTCGACATGGTGATGAGTCTGCACATAGGTAAGAGGTTGAACAACTGGCCCTGTGGTGCAGCCGTAACAATTTGGAGCTGAACATGCTTAAAACTGTAGAGATGAAACTGGATTTTAGGAGGAGCCTTCCTATAGTGTACTGCTACATACTGTGCTGTCATATATAGTAATAGGTGGTAAACCTGTTACTATATATGACAGCACAGTATATAGCAGTACACTCCTTCAGGTTTTTGGGTTTTATAACCTCCTAGGACTAGAAATGGATATTTAACATTAGAACCATCATTAAAACGGCACAACAAAGAATGTTCTTCTTGAATCAACTCAAGAAGGTCAGACTGCCCCTGAAGCTGTTGATACATTTTTACAGAGGAATTATTGAGTCTGTCATTCGTACCTCTAAAACTGTCTGGTTTGGTACAGCAACCAACATAACAAGTACAGACTCCAATGGATAGTTAGGACTGCAGAAAAAACAGTTTCAATCAGCCTGCCTTCCATAGGCTTGTATATTGTGTGGGTCAGAAGGAGGGCTGAGAAGATATCTGCAGACCTCTCACATCCTGGACATAAACTATTTCAACTCTTCCCCCTGGGACGGCTCTATAGGGCACTGAGTGCCAAAACAACTAGACACAGGGACAGTTTTCTCCTTGCCATCACTCTGCTAAACACATAATTTTTACAGTGCTGTCTAATGTCTTTGTATATTTACCCATGTAGTATGGTTGTAGTATTATTATTTATCCTTCTTATTATCTTCTTTAGTCCCACCTCCACTTTTATTGGTATGATTATGATTATTTTGTTGCTTTGCATGTGTACTGAGTACTCCTGTACTGGAGATAAATTCCTTGTGTATCAAATCACATAAAATTCAATTCAATTCAATTCAATTCAATTCAATTCAATTCAATTCAATTCAATTCAATTCAATTCAATTCAATTCAATTCAAGGAAGCATCTAGCCTGAATCTTGAGTGAAGATATGCTATAAGATATACTAACTGTGGTATATTACCCAGCTAAAAGAAGCAAGTACGTTACGTTTGAGTTTAGGATATACCGTACATGGAAACCTTTCTCAATTCCTTTGATTCTGGAGTTCTAAGTATGACAAACCAAGGATAGATGCTGTTGTTGTGATAACTTGATTTCTTACCAGATTACTGTACACTTGAACCCTAGTCAAACAAAAAAATAACATGTGACACTACCACAGCAGAGTTTTCCACCATGAGAAGAATTCTAAAAATCTAAATCTAAATATGTTTGGAAGAAACATATTTGGGCCTTTGAGAATTGGGTTTACAAGATCATTCAATGATGAATTCAGAGATGAATCTGTGAAGTCAGCAGCATTTCCTCACATAAACACTTCCTGCATGTTCTGTACCAATGAACAGGTCTGTGATATATTTTTAAAGTGATCATATCAATGTTATCTTATTGATGATCCAGGGGTACATCATCTAAACCATTCTTTGATTTTGCAATCACAATGGAAAAAAATTACATATGTGGACTAGCTTTGAATAAGGATTTTAAAAACAATTTCAAGAAAAATACTCTTGAACAGATATATGCAAACCAAATTTTGGAGGTTTTTTCTTTTTCTTTCCAGGAACTTGTAGCAATTAGGTGTGTGTGTGTGTGTGTGTGTGTGTGTGTGTGTGTGTGTGTGTGTGTGTGTGTGTGAGAGAGAGAGAGAGAGAGAGAGAACCAATGCATGAATTCTAAGTAAATGAAAAGAGCTTTGCTTTCTTAAAAGATGTGCCAATTTATTTGCATGCCCAGAAAACACAGTGCATTAATAGCAGCTGAGCCAAACGGAAGGCTGCAAACTGTATCTGTGCAATGCATGGTGGAAAGCCTTGAACTTATCACATGTGATGTGATTATAGCCTGTGATCCTGTGTTGTCAAAAGATTCAAAATGAATAATTATTTCAATTCCCAAAGAACTTGGGAATTCATCACATGAAAAGAGACCATATCAATTACCTCTAACGCATTTGGTTAGGATGCAGTAAAACTTACATCAAGAAGAGATAGAAAACATCTTTTAAATACTGGGGTGGGATGTGTGTGCGTGTGTGGGGGTGGGGGTGTAGAATGATCTCAGGAAGGCCTTTTGTGCAACCTATTTTGAAACAGAAGGACAAATTAACTCAATTCAGTGCATGCATTTTTGGAAATATATCCCGTTGCACTCAATAAGACTTACTTCCAAATAAGTGAGCACAACACTGCAGCCATAGGCTATTTTAATTCATCAGATTGTTTTTAATTGCTTAACATGATGAGCAAACAATGACATGTATATACTGAGTTCTGGAGCTCTATCACAACCTGTGATTGGGTATAAGGGTACAAAGAAAGATGAGAGCTGTGTATTTGTGTCCAGTCTCCAGGCTGCTCATGTGCATTAGTTGACGATTGTGGGAAATAAAGTAAATGGTTCAGTTTTCTGATACTGATCCAGCCTGATTTTTTTTTTAATGTCTTGTGTTCAGTCAGAGGATTATTCTATCTAGGCTTATATTGTCTACCTTGAGCAACACACTTTTATCATGATTAATTCCCAGGTATGAACAACCTGAGATCTGCTGTATGGGCAATCATTTTCTCCATCACTTCATCATTGATTGTGTACACTGGGGCTGTTGGAAGTTGGTTTAGCAAAATCTGGATACTGCTCATATTACATTATGATCTTTTTTTAAAAAAAAGTTTTTGGCATGCTGTACCAGTAAGCTATTTAGATATGATATAATAACTATATCAACAAGGCATGGTTTTACTCATTATTCATCAGTAGACACCACCTACATTCCCCAAATATTGAATGTTCCTGTCAGCTCCATGTATTATTACACAAATAATTTAGAAAAAAAGTTGTAGTGTCTTATGTTTTTGATAATAATAAGGGTTAATTATAATAAATCAGTGTATTCCTACATTTGATGAAACAAATACATGTTTACTTATTGAATTCTAAGATTATATTAAAATCAATGTCTTTAATTTTTCATCAGAGCTGAGTTCACATACAGTACAAAGCTAAATTTTTAAAAACTGTGGTTTATTGAACATACCATAATAGCCGTTTATCCCTAATGCTGCATAATGATGAGGTTTCCACATCATACTTAGCTGAAAAGAAATCATGCTAAATTAAGTCTTAGGGTTATGATTAGCCCAAATCTCATGAGATCTCATACAATATATATATATATATTTCCAAGGTTCTCTCATGAGAGCTTTCAAGACTTCATGTTCTCAAAAGATGTCAATTTTTGAATGCTTATTAGTCATCAGAAAAGCCATAGTGATCATAGCTTGAAGATCTCATGTGATTGCCAACACAGCTAATTTACTTTGAAAGTACTGGTATATTTTTCTATTCTTTCAGCTCATGATAAAACAAATTATAATTTAGGGTTCCAGAAAATAGTTGCCTTTTCTGCTTAAGAAAAAAGAAGCATACAGAAGTTTCTTCAAATATCTTTTCCCATGTTTAATTCCTCAGAGTTTTTAGCCCCATTGATTGGTGATCTCAGGAATACCTAGGTGTCGGACAGATTCTGTGTGCTTTCTAGGAATTCATCAAAGACATCCAATGAAACACTAGCCAACTTGGTCAAAAATGTCAATGTGCTTTAGTTTTCAAATTCCTTGTTAGCAGTTTCTCCTTAGCAGCAGCTTTAGCAATAGATTTTAGCAAAGGAGACAGCATCACTTGCTGATATCTGCCGGTAATCACTTGCTGTTATCTGCAGTTGGCATTCCTTGGCCAGTTGGCAAATTTATTATAAAAGGCCCCTCCGTGATCTACAGCTATACATTGGAGATGATCAATAACATAGTAAAAAATATTTTTCTGAGAAATTTCTTATCCATAATTAATCTTCTTAATTATGAGGTAGCTAGTAAGGCAGTTGAAAACTCTTGGGCTAACCTATTTTTCCCCCTTCGCCAGTTCTTGCTTGAACATTAGCTTTCACTTGAATTTCAAAGACTCCCAGTTAAACCAGTTGTATGCTGCCACTGATATTTTTAGCTGAGTAATTGAAAAGGCCTCTTGGTGCTTTGTTTACGCTAGTAACTTCAGAAATAATTTGGCTGCTGGCAGCCTACCTTTGTCCTTATGGATTCAGCTGGCAGAACAGGGACCTTTTCTCACAATCAATAAGTTATTCAAGTCTTATGAAGAAATGAAACTTAAATTGTGGAGCCAACGAACTTCTCTTAGCTGTTTAAATGAATCCCACTGATGATCAGTCACATTCAAGTTAAACAAATTCTTCAGCTTGTAAATGGTTTTGCCAGAGCACATCATCACAGCAAAGCAAAGTTGATGCTAACATTGAGAAACTCAAATTAAGTTACCGTATCATTTTAGCCAGAAGAAGCTGAGAAGGAAGAAGTCATGGCAAACTCCTGAAGATTCTGCTGGGGTCTTTCTGCTGATTTCTTCTTTTGGAGGAATGAGAAACACAAAGCAGGGGGTCTCTATATCAAACTTCTGCCTCAGCTGGGTTTGAAGATACTATCCCATAATCCTCGGAGTACCTCTATATGCAGAATGGGGAGGGTGAATCCTCTTGTCCATTGCCTTTGTCAGCAAAACATCTATTTGACTGAGCCTGTGGGAGGGAGATCCATCTGAAGATGACTTCATTCTTAGGACCTCTCTGAATAGTTTCTTTGTATCATTCCTGGTTTGGCTCCAGATTTGTTCCTTCCTATAATATTTGGTGCAATGAGTTGATGTTGGTCGTCTTAAACTGGAGCAAAAAAAAAAAAAATCAACTATGCCAAGAGAGGTGCAGAATCATAGCCACAGTGATAACAGGTGCATCATTACAGCAACAAGCAATGGAACAAATGATGTAATTTTCATCAGTTACATCATGTTACAAAATTTCATTTATTTATATCATTTCCACAGTCTTTGTTAAAAAGATATCCAGACTGATCTATTTCTGGGGTCACTTTTTTATCTCCCCCTATCAGACACACTAATAGAGAGTTTGTATTTTCACATACAATGATGGTTAAACTATTTTGAAAACTACTTGGTCGAAAAATTATGCCATATGATCTGTCCAATATCTGACTAAGAATAGGGTGCTGGATAGAAATACTGTAGAAGAAATGGTATCATCACAGCAGGATGGTTAATGGACAGATAAATGCAGGCAATACATGTCACAAGTCTACTTTTTAAACAACATTCTGACATTGAATCTGCTTGATATGCAGATTAAAGATGAATTGATCAGGCATACAAATCTTAGTGTGTGAGTTGCTTAATAGGATTGCTTGGTTTTTGGACTCTTATGATTTCTTTGCAGATATTTGTATCATTGAGAGATCCCAAGCTGATGGCTATTCCTTATATATGCAGCCAGAATTTCTACTCTGTCAATTTAACATGCATAAAGAGCTATCATTTGGGGGGGGGGGAACTGTTGTTTATAATGCTTCTATCCTTCCCAGTTTCTGGCTCATCTGAAGGTTTTGTGCAATATACATCCACATTTATATAACCCTCCTGTGACATTTTTAAAAGAAAATATCAGGCCTTGTTCTTAATACCATGTAGCTTGATCCTTAATCAGAAGAAGTTCTAATGCTATAGGTATTAATAAACCATACTCACAAACACACACATACATAAAGAAATAATACATACACTATAGGCATCCGAGGAAGTGCAGAATGCCACATCACTTGCAACTGAAGAAGCACTAATTGCATGCTAGGAGATGCTTTTCTACATTGTTTTAGCTTTTGGCGTTTCTCTTTCACAGAAGGCCAAAGGCAATTTCTCAACTCTTCTTTGGCTATAGAAAACTAGTAAAATATGTTTGGAGAATTTACAACAGAAGTGGGAACTTACGGCCTTCCAGATGTTGCTGAAATACAGCTGCCAGATGCTCCTGCCAGGAGAGGTAATAATATTGTAGTTCAGGGTAGAAATTATATTTCTGCAGCATCTGGAAGGCCATAGGAATCCCATTCAGGAAGTATATACAGTGCAACTTATTCTAAATGATTATTCTTTTGATGAGGGTATCCTGTCATGTATTGATCTCAAAGATTCCTAAGCAACCCTTTTGTTGCCATTGGAGCCCGCAAAGATTGCAATTTTCCATTGATAAAATAACAATAAAAATACTAATGTGCATTTCTCCCATTGTTTCTGCTTGTCCCATAAGGTCCAATAAAGTGGGCCTTCTTTGAGTCTCTTCCATTAACTGATGGGAACTAGGAGGGATCTTTCTCCATCACAGTCCCTAAACTCTGGAAAAATATCTCTCCAGATATTCTAATAGCCCCGATTCTGCTACCCTTTGAACAAACCTTGAACACTGGCTTCTTCTCCAGTTAGACAGGAATGTGCTCATCATAATGGAATTAAGTTTATTATACTTGTGGCATGTTTGCTTCCCCTGGCAACTTTCATTGTCTGAACTGATATAATATTTTGGTGTTGTTTTTAATTTGTACACTGTCGACAGCTGCTGTAAGTTCGGCAGACTTATAAATTTATATTATAAACAAAAAAATAAATTTAGTGCTGTGCTTAGAAAATAAATGAAGAACAGTAATAAACAAATGCCAGTTAAATTAGAACATAAAGAAATACAAAATAAATGCATTAAAAGGATAAGCAACTCTCACTATGATAATGGAATATCAACCAAGTAATCACTTTACAATAGAAAGGATAAACTAGTTCTATAAAACTTACTAGCAATCTATAACAGATTCAACAGATTTCCTTTCAAATAAAGACCCAGATTTTTTAAAAAAATTCTTCTGAAGCCACTCCAATTAAAGCACAACAATTCATCAATAGCTATTTTCTGCATTTACATAAGCATAAAGATTCAGAACATTCACAGATTGTAAAAAAGAAAATGAAACGAAATAAATCTCCCAAAGTAAAACCAGGACTCAGCTACCAAAAAAGGCTGACTGGCAAAGTGACTCATTTCATAATGATAAAAAAGATCCTTCTGTTCTTGCTAAAAAAATTACAGTATGAGTAACACGGTTCTGTCGTGAATTAAACAACACATTTTTAATGACTTTCCTTATTTGGTTTGATTCCTTCAAACTGGGCTGTATGCTGGAAATCCAGTTAGTCACTATCCTTAAATCGTTTGCAGTGAAATCCTAATTTCTCTGAGATCAATCCTCATAAAAACTCAGTTCTGGAAAAAGGAAACACACACACACACACACACACACACACACACACACACAAACGAACTACACACATTTGAAGGAGTTCTTTTCTCTGACCATGTTTCAAGCAAGAGAAATAATTCTCTGCTCCCAAGAATAAAGCTGATGCTTTATGTCATCTCCACTACTTAAAGTCAACAGAAAGACAGAAACTTTCTTTTCCATGTTGAGAGTGTTGGAAGAGATTGACAGAACGACTCCAAACCCCTTGATGGGACAAATAAATGTCACCCTCCATGGCCACCTCCCACAGGACTAATTCTTAGCAAAATCCATTTCTCCTGTGGACAAGAATATATTTCGGACTGAAAGCCTGAGTTTAAATCTCATCTTTGCCAAAAAGCTCTTTGTTCTGAGCAATCACACCTCTAAAGACTGCTGCCTGTTCACGTAGAAGAAGATAAGAAGGGCTAATGATGAAAGTGTCATGATTTTGCCCTCAGTAATGGCATATTATCCAAAAAAAAGTATACTAATTGATGTGATCAAATGCCAAGAATAGATAGTCCTCCAGATATAACCGTAATGGAGCTTTTGACCGACCCCCATTTCTGCTGGCTGCAATGAATCATTAAATGAATGTATGGGTGGTTAAGAAATTAGAAGGTGCCTCAAGGGTTGGGGAGGCCCTTGAAGGCCTAGTACAGACCTAGGCCCACCTGTTCTAGCCTTCCCAAGGCCTCCCCCCTCAGATACCCTGTGCTCCACTTCCCAACTCTTGGGTCCCCTCAGGCCTTTTCCCACTCCCACCATGTCTCTCAAAGGCCTGATTCCCACCCCACAGGCCAAACACCCTCCTCCTCACTTACCTTTTGAAGAGTCCGAGGCCTTCCACAGTGCTGGAATGTATTGCTTCTTTGCATGGCCCCATGGTATGTTTCTGAAAAGGGCCACCATTTTGCCCCGCCCACAAAATGGTGTCTACGTTCGGGTCACTCCATGCGGCCTGGGAACAAACTGCACTATTTTGCTGCCTTAACAAGGTCTGCATGGCAGTGCAGAAGCTTTCTGCAGCATTCAGAAGCTTCTGCAGCATTGTGCAGACCTTGCTAAGGTAGCAAAACAAAGCAGGTTGTCTGGTGGCTGCCATTTTGTCCAGGTCCATAAAAAGGTAGGACAAAATGGCAGCTGTGTTTGGGTCGTCACCATACGGCTGAGGAACAAACTGTTTCGTTTTACTGCCTTAACAAAGTCTACACAGCACAGCAGACGCTTTTTGCAACATTCAGAAGCTTCTGCAATGCTGTGAAGACCTCATTAAGGCAGCGAAAACAAAGCAGCTTGCCTGGAGGCCACCATTTTCTCCGCCCCCCCTCCACCCACACCAGTAGGTAGAACAAAATGGCATCTGCATTTGGATCACTGCCATGTAGCCCAAAGACATGTGGTCTGTTTTCCTTCCCCAACCTGAGGTCCAGAGAGCTACAAAAGGTAAATGTGATGGGTGATGGGCATGTCAGGAGCAGGCCCAAGCACTGTGGGATCCTGGTGGGGTCGGAGGGGGGGGAGAGTCAGGAGATGCTGTAGGATCCCTGTGGTCAGTTGAATGACCAGGAGTGCTTCAGCCATCATAATTTTAAAACAGGGTTGTATATAATTTAGGGTCATCTGTCATAACTTTGAACATTCATTAAATTACCTGTCATATCTTAAGGACCACCTGTAAGTAAATTCTTATTACAGTTTAAATGGATCATTTAAACCTGCCATGGTGGGTGACTCCAGGCACTGACCAATATTAAAACACATTTACATAGTTTAAAATGATATATTCATTTTAAAATGTAGAATAATTGAAATATATTAAAACAGATCAGCATTACCATCATTGTTTTGTCCTGAAGACAGATCTACAAATAGACAGACAGGTATGACAAGATGAACTAAAATATTTTCAGCCATACATACCTGAAATTGAAATAAGGATGATGCACATTATGTTTCTAAGAGGAAGGGATTCATCACAGTGAGTTCTGTTTCAGAAACTCTTTGTCTTGAGGACAAATAAATATATACAGGACATGGCAAAACTAGGATGACCTTCACTGGTGATTGCTGTGGTTGAAGCCAATCTGTGTGGAAAACTGTCCCATTTATGCAGCCAGTTGTTAGAATCCATTAGTACCATATTTTTCGGAGTATAAGACGCACCGGAGTATAAGATGTACCTTAGTTTTTGGGGAGGAAAATAGGGTGGTGGTGGGGAATTCTGCCTACCAGGTATTCATCTGGCTAGTCCTTAGCCTGGTCAGCTTCAGCACATTCGTTCGCTCGCTTCTTTTGAGGTTGGGGATGGTTGGGGCTATGCTTCTAAAGCACAGCTGATTGTCGGAGGGAGCAGCAATTAGAAAAGCAGGCAAAGCAGGGAAGATCGCTTAGCTCGTGTTTGGGCTGAAAAACAGCTTCAAAAGCACAGCTGATCCTCGGAGGGAGCTCCAGTGACTAAAGCAGGCAAAGCACGGAAGGGGTAAGAGAAGGCGGTAGCCATTTTGGGCACCGCGCGAGCGTTTGGAGGCTGAAAATGCAATGCGTGGAGCCCAAAAACGCAAGCCATTGTCAGTGGCAATCTCTGCAGCCAGGAAGAGGACGCACGGAGGCCGAAGGGTAGTGGCCGGCGAGTGGGCAGGGCTACATTCGGAGTATAAGGCGCACCCAAATTTTCAGCCTCTTTTAGGAGGGAAAAAAGTGCATCTTATACTCCGAAAAATACGGTAAGTGGCATAAACGCTTGAATTTGAAGAAGTGACTTGGAAAGTAGAATAGAACTTCAGAAAACACTGAGTGCTTAAATCATGATTTGGAGCTAGGTCATATTCTGACTTCAGAGGGAGCAATCAACTTGAAGAGTTTGTTTGGTTTGACATCCTCGCGCATGGTTTGGGATAACCTCGGAGATTCACAAGATACCCTTCAAAGGATTACCATACATTTGTAAGCCACATAGAGAAAAACCAGGAAGACCCTTAGATCTTCCAAGCAGGGTGTCACCCCCCAAGTGTTGCTTAATAATTCTAGTGGAACATTCCTGGTCTTACTTGATCTTAACTTTGGATACTGTGTTTTCTCCCACACTCTTTATCTCTTCCAGTTTTGTTTCCAACAACTCCTTCTTTCTAGCTGTGTCCTACTTCAAAGAAGAGTTTCTAAGAACTTCTCATCCGATTTTTCCCAGTAAACTGTAGAAGTCAAGATATTTGTATTTCATGTAAGATGTCTGGCTGCTTGACAGCAACCATTTATCCTCTTCTTCCTCTTCCTCTTTTGTCTTTCTTTCACAGAAGAGCAATAATTGAGATATATAGGCAAGGATAAACTATGACCACCTTTTTAAATCCCAAGGTCCAACTTACTGGAATAATTTCCCAAGAGCTACACTAAATAACTGATTAAACTATATTAATTTGATTTGTAAGCATCTCTATTATTCAAAATCCCTATTTGTAATACGGAAGAAATTTTATATTGCTATGAAAGGTAACAAATAAAGGGTGTGGTGAAATATTACGTATCACAATATCAGAACAAGTACAACCTTTCATTTCTCTTACAGGTTAACATTGCACATTCCCACGACTGATACTTTTAAAGAACTTTCTGTCTGGAAGCTTCTGTTATGTTGGGTCTTTTATAGTTCATATTGAGGAAGTAGTGCATGTTGTATAAAACAAGTTCTTTATCCCAGGGCAATACTAAGTTATAAAACAAACATCCTGCTGTACTACTTCTGAGTAAGCAAATATAGGATCTTGTTGTAGAACCAATTATAATTCTCCTCCTTTTGTTCAATTAATTTTATAAATAGAAATGTCAGTGTGTGGAACAAGAGGAATTCTGAAACTGTAAGATTTGCCCATTTTTATTGAACATGAAAGGAAATAGAAAATTAAAACTGACATGTAGATTGTCGCTTTCAACTGACTGCTGGCTGTGGAAGAAGTGTTTGGGGATAATGAATCAAAAGAGAATCTTACCAGTGGAGTGAGAATTTAACCATTTTTTCCAGTTTGCTTGGAGGTACAGCTGACCCCCCAAAATCTAGAGGGCATTTAGAAATAAAGCAACATTGATAACCAGGAGACTGAATTCTAGTCCCACCTTAGACATGAAAGCCATCTAGGTGGCTTTGAGCCAATCACTCTCAGCCCAATTGCACAGGGTTGTTGTGAGGAAAACAGGAGGAAGGAGTACTGTATTAAGGATGTTCAGTGCCTTGAATTATTTATAAAATATAATAAAAGTGGGATTTAAACCCCCCCCCAAAAAAAACCCCAAACAAAAACAGGAGTTACAGTTCCAATGTGACCAAATTTCATTGGAAATCAGATTGCATGTTGCAAGCCATTTTCTTTGTACTCAAAATGTACGTAACTTGAAGTTCACATACAATGCCAAGGTGCTAAAATGGTGCTGATCGTAAGCATAGCAGCACTGGCTTTGCCCCTTTCCAAGTTGCAATCAGCAGAGAATTTGTAGTTATGCCTGAACTCCCAGAGGAGTCACCTAAGTGCCTCTCCCTGACAGAATGGATAAAGCAATTGCAAACTAAACAAATTGGCCAGTGGTTCGCAGGCATTGGATGGGGCTAGGGAAGCATATAAGAAAAGCTGACAAAAAGAGGGCCCCAAAGAAGAAGTTAGAAGTAGGAAATGAAGTTTATTTGTCCATCAAATATCTAAATTCTACACAGCCTTCGAAAAAACGTGGATCCAAATGTGTGGGTCCTTTTCCCATTGTGAGAATTATTAACCCAGTGACTGTTGAGCTTAAGTTGCCAAAGAACCATAGGAAGGTACATCCTGTTTTCCACTGTAGTCTTCTTAAACTGGCAAAAACCTCCCCCTTAGAACCATCTGCAGAAGCCCCTCTTCCTCCCGATCACATTGAAGGCGAGCAACATTTTGAAGTAAAGAACATTTTGGACTCATGTTTCCATAGAAGCAAACTTCAATATCTTATTTCATGGAAACATTTCCCCTCCCCGGAAGTTGAATGAGTGGCTGCCCAACATGTCTGAGCACCAAAGCTCTTATTTAACTTCCATGCCCGGTATCCTGATAAAAAGTAACTTGATAAAAGATAAATTATTATCTTTTTTTTTCTTTTCATTTCCAAGCCTAATGCCTTATTTCAAGAATGGCAGAATGGCAGCTGTCACCTTATGCTTGCTATGCTTTGCTGTTATGCAGTGGCAGACTGCCATGAACTGTGGGGGAGAGGGGATGATGGGGGGGGATGCTTGGGGAATCAAAAGTAGAGACTGTACCTCCTCGAGACGCTGCCCCAAAGTCACCCAGCTGGAAGAAGGAGGGACCCGAATACCAAGCTGCGCTTGGACTGACTGTTATGAAAATATCTTGCATGGACTTGATTGATTACAGTGAGGTGGGCACAAGGGACAGTTGGGGAGTGGGGGAGTAGAACTTAGGAATTTTGGCACACAATTCTCAGTTCTGGCTATGCACTACTGCAATACCTTTCTCAACAAAATGGAGCCAAGGATTGTTTCTATTTAGAGGTTTAGGTTGTAGCCAGTCTGACAGTTTGTTTGGAAAAATTGGAAGAAGTAGTGTGTATCAAGCATGAAACATGCATTATATGCACCCTTGGAGGCAAGAGCAGTGAAGAACTGGAGAAAGCAATGGAAATTGATGGAAGAGCCATAATCTTCAGAGCTGTATAAGAGCAGAGAAGGTGACATGTTGTGAACAATATCATTAATGGTGTGTAGGGCATTGGCTGTTCTTTTCTACAGTGACAGTAAAATAGCTGGCAATATAAATAGATCATACCCCAAAACTCATGAGACCATCTCATAATAAAAGTGATTGGTGGCACTTGAAATCCTTTCTCAAGGGGATCCAAATGACCACAGGTAATGTTTTGGGCATTCTTAGGTTTCTAAATTGCTTGCTTTTTATTTTATTTCTAAATGGCAGTTCTTTAAAGTTTCAATATTTCACTGTTCCTGTTAATTGCCAAAATGCTGCTGGTGTCATTACAGCTTAAGGATTTCTTCTTAACTTTTTATTTTTATAAACATTTTCAAAATAATCAGCAAGAAAAAAATCAAAACGAACTATTGGCATTGTTTCAGATGCAGATGAGACAAGATTTTTGGAATAATTTTAACTGGATTTCTGAGCCATCATAGATCTGGTTTACTCTGAGCTTTTATCAGGGCCCACTCGAAATTTTACAGTTTTCTCTACCGTAAAGGGGAACAGTATGAAATAGAGAGGACTGAGGTATAAAAGGGAATTTTCCTACTATTCTGTATTTTTTCCCCTTATTAAATATAATCTGATTTGTACAGGGAATTCAACTTCTCATAGAGATGGCAGCCTTAGTGCTTCCAATCTGCAGGGCAGAAGGGAGGAGGGCATCCATAGACTCCTTGATCTTATTGGAAAACAACTCTCCTCACCAACTGGCCATTATGATGACTGAAGCTGATGGGCTTTGGAGCCCAACAACATCCAGAGAGCCCCAGATTTCCAGTTCTGGTAAGTTCTTTCTTCCTTCCATCACCTCCTCTCATATATATAAAATGCTGTTTCTTCAGTCATTCAGATATTGATCTTTCTCACTCAGGGACTGTCTCCTGTGAATTCCTGAATCGGCAGAATGAATGGAATATCTCCACTGCTATTCACTGACAAAGCACTCCTCTGACCTTTTTTGGCTCCTTGAGACATGTGCTAAGTGCCAACACACATTTAACTCAGCACCAGTGGCGTCTCTCTTTCTCTGACAGGTGCATGGGAAAGAGGAACTGTCTGCCTTGGCTTGATGCTATGCCTCCCACGCCCACACAGGACAAGCCTGAATTGTTGCCTTGAGCAGACTTTTATAGTCAGTATATCATCCAAATAAAAGCTAACTCCTTTTATTCCACCTTCTCATTAAATAATAATCTTCTATTTGAAGTGATGGAATGCCCCTGGAAGATTTATTTTTAATATTAAAATCTCTCTCTCAGTCTCTGAATGTGTTAATGTTTGCTTTCCAATCCCTCTGGCTTTCCTTGTAATAAAACTTCCCTGACTTTCCTTTCTTGTTTTTTTGTTTTTTGTTTTTTTTGAGGCTATGAAGGTTTCCCAGTTTCTGGTGCGAGATTAGAGGAGCAGATTAGCTCACCCAATCAGTATCTTCCAATATGTCACAACCACAAAGCTCCAGGATTTGGAGGTTTTGCTTTCCCCTCCTTGCAACATACACAAATAAAACATTGGTGAGGATGGCTAAGTGGATCAGCAATGATTATATTCCCATAAGGAAAATATTAGTGTCTCTTCATACTATGACAGCCACATTCCTGAGTATAGATCTATCTGGCCTATACTGTAGCAAAATGGATGCTAATTACAGGCAGATTATTCACAATGAGCTCCTGCTGTACATCAAGGTTCAGTGACAGTGATGGTTGTGGGTTTGTTCCAGGACAAAGGCAACCGATTCCAGAATGCCACTGGAGAGAAGGTGTTGATGAGTAGCAAGAGCTCTTTGTAAGCAGCATAGCAGCCTTTTAGAGCCTGTGTTGTGTTGCGTCCTCTGTGAGTCTCTGATTGACTGCAAAGTGTATGTGTGCAAAAGGACTGTGGAATTGAAACTGCTATAGTCTTCTCCAATTCATTCATCCAATTCATACGGTAGATGCATATAGCGATTCAATTGACAAATGGTCCATCAGATGATAATATTATTCCCAAAAGTGCCTATTTCCTAAGAGGGAGGTTAGGTAATTCAGGCCTTTAATACAGCAAAAGTGAGTGAATCAAATCAATAAATCAACCCAATCCCTGCATGTAGCAAAAGTAGTAAGTCAGAACTATAGTGACCATTCTCATTGCCCTTCTATTTCTCCTCCTTTTTCTACATTCCTCTTCTTACCATCCTTGTTTTTATATATTCTGCAGATCATGAATATCCTTTTAAAATGAAATCAAATAAAATGCATAATGTATGCCTAATAAATAGGGCACTTGATAACACAATGAGTGTTTCTCCTTTGATTTATTATTTCTTTTAGATCTAGAACTCTTTTTCATGGCCTTTTAATGTGTTTTCCTCCTTGAATCAGGAGAAAAGTTTCTCAGCAAAGTGTTGCCTGCCCTCACACAACTGAACCCACGGTAGTTTCAGGGCATCAACTGGTAGATTTCCTGTCATTCTTTTTCTTCCCACCCGGCATCACTTACGAGGAGGAGAAACAGCCAGCAGTTGCTGTCCTGAACATGTGCTGGGATCCGGCTGAAGATTCAGACCTTGTTTTATATTACTTCCTAAATGCCTACAGGTAGCCCTCACTTAATGACCACAATTGGGACTGGCAGCTCCATCATTAAGTGACATAGTCATGTCACTATGATTTGAAATTTTCCTGCCAGCTTTTCTGCTTGTCAATAGCCAGGTGTGAAGCTCACAAGTGGCAATCACATGCCTGTGTCGCTTAATAATGGAGTTGCCGCATGACTGTGGCATTTGCAATGATCATAAAGTTGTAAAGTGTCCAATTTCAATCGTGACCGCATGAACATTGCAAGAATGTTAATTTTTCAGCACCGCCATAACTCTGAACAGTTGCTAAACCAAGGCAGTCATTAAGCAAAAACGACCATTATTCTAACACAGCTCTTAATTGACAAAACTACGAAAAGTTTTCAAAAGTAGTTCATAAAATTATCTGCCACAATGTCCTACCTGTCAATGACTACTTCAGCTTCAACCACAACAATACACGAGCACACAATAGATACAAACTTAATGTAAACCGCTCCAAACTCGACTGCAGAAAATACGACTTCAGCAACAGAGTGATCAATGCCTGGAATTCACTACCTGACTCTGTGGTTTCTTCCCCAAACCCAAAAAACTTTAACCTTAGACTGTCTACTGTCGACCTCACCCCATTCCTAAGAGGTCTGTAAGGGGCGTGCATAAGCGCACCAGCGTGCCTACCGTCCCTGTCCTACTGTCCTATTGTCCTCATCTATCTGTATTCACTTTGATTATGTTTATGTTTATACCTATACCTGCTATCTTGTACATGTTTGACAAACAAATAAAAAAAAAATAAACATGATGCCATCTACAGGTCAACTGATTCCAACCTCCGGTAATCCGGATGACTTGTAGGCAGCAGCATCTGTGCGACTGCTTCATATGTCTTTCCCTTTGATAGGGAAATTGGTTGCCCTATCAAAGAAATACAAGTCTCATACACTATGCTAAACAGCCACCTGCCTCCCCAAAGTCTCCTTAAGTGCTTAGATCGGCTTTGAAATACAAACAAAAATAGTACTGCTATATCAGTACTATTGTGCCTCTGGATTTTTTTTACCTTTTTTTTTTCTGGCTTCAGAAGCCAATTTCCCTGCAAATTGTTTTTAATCAAGAGACGCTTCTGTCTCTCATTCACCAAGCACACTCTATATTTGTGTGCTACAAGTTTTCTGCACATTAGAATTTCCCCAATACCTAACACAGACATAGAAATAGACACCCACACAAACAAATTGTTGATCTCTAGTATATGAGCACCAAATAGTGGGATTTCCAGCTGACGGATCTAGTGATGCCTGGGGATCTGATGTTCCAGGATAAAGAGACTTAGATTGGGCATCCAGTTTCTCTTGCAGCCTAAGCCAGAGTAGCTTTACCACCATAGTACCCTGAAATCAGATGGAGGAGAGAACATTTTAAAGTTACCAGGCCAGTTGGAATGGAGAAGATGATTGTGCTTGACAGTATCATCCCTAGGCAAGCGTCCTACATGGCCGGCATAGGATGTTTTGTGTTGGGAGATGAGGAAAAACATCACTTCCAAGCAAGAATGGTTGTTTTAAGCTAACTTGAGAGGGAAATAATCTCTACAAGGTACTCCATCTTGAGTACTGCATATTCCTGGGAATAATTCCACCAGACGACAGGTTGTTAGTCTTAAGTGTGGGGCAGGACTTGGAAATTCTAAAGGAACGGTGTGCTGAGCTGCTCCCTGTGTATGTTTTTTTAGCAATGCCCTCTCTATATAGCATGGTTTCACCACAGTTAGGTGTGGCTTTGGCCCGTAGCTCTGTCAGGTCATGCTCAACCTGTTTCACCTAGTACAGGTTTCTTCCTCCTCCCCTTCTCTCGGTCTTGTCAAGCAAGAATTACTGAACACACACACACACACACACACACATACACATATATAGGCCTCCCACTGCATTTTTGGAAAATAACCCG
Source organism: Thermophis baileyi (assembly GCA_003457575.1). Classification (NCBI taxonomy): domain Eukaryota; kingdom Metazoa; phylum Chordata; class Lepidosauria; order Squamata; family Dipsadidae; genus Thermophis; species Thermophis baileyi. Next base: position 2,156,345 of record QLTV01003121.1, read on the forward strand.
TGGCATATCATTTGTTTCAAATCATTGTATGCCACCCTGCCACCCCATTGGCCTATTATATTGGGTTGCCAATGGGTGTGTCTGTGAGTAAGCCTGTAGTTGTATGGAATGAGGCCAGAAGATCAGTAGCTCGCAATAGTAGTTTGGAGACTAAGCTGAGGGTCTGCTCAGAAATTATGAAAGGCATAAAGCTAACACCCTCTCAATTCACATGCACAAATGTTTATGTGTGTGCATACACACACACACACACACACACACACACACACAGGTAAACATTCATTCATTAGCAGCATGTGTATGGGACCCATGGAGACATTTAAAATGTTGAGAGTCTGTTGTGAGAACTTTCACAAACGTGCTGTGAATGGGAGAGGTGGAGACTAGCTTCTTAAGTACCACCATGACCAGCTCCAAAACATTCATTCTTACATATCCTGTTTTAAATACCGAGGATATTTAATGATCCATCCATTCCTCTATTATATATATATAAAAAAAAGAATATAAAAATGGTTAAATACTGACTAAAATTAACAGTAAAAGAAGTGGAAAATTACTTATCAAGTAAAGTCTGGTGAAAGAAATGTGTTTTTACGGATGTAAAACGGATGTTACAAATGCTGGAAGAGCCAACTTCACAACCTGGGGGGCAACACAGAGAAAGGCTCACTCTCCTTTGCCTGAAAGACAGGGCCTTTATAGTGGGGACAACTTGCAAAAGGATCTTTTTTTCAGCATAATGAGACAGGGAAATCCTTAGAGAATTAGGCCCTGAACTGTTTAGACCTCGAAAGATCAATATCAACACCTTAAATTGTGTCTGGTAAGCAACTGGCAACAAACGGTGTTCTTTCAGGCTTTAGGATTTTGCAGTAACTACAATATCTAAGCCTTTGTCAAGCATACCCTAATATAGCACTACAGGTAGTCCTCAACGTACGACCACAAGTGAGCCCAAAATTTCTGTTGCTAAGTGAAACCTTTGTTACGTGAGTTTTGCCCCATTTTACGACTTTTCTTGCCACAGCTGTTAAGTGAATCACTGCAGTTGGTAAATTAGCAACACAGTTGTTAAGTGAAACTGATTCCTCCGTTGACTTTGCTTGTCAGAAGGTGGCAAAAGGGGATCACATGACCCCTGGACACAGCAACCGTCATAAATATGAGTCAGTTGCCAAGCATCTGAATTTTGATCATGTGACTATAGGGGTGCTGCAATGGTCATAAGCGTGAAAAACAGTCATAAGTCACTTTTCTCAGTGACGTTGTAACTTTGAACAGTCATTAAATGAACTGTTGTAAGTTGTGGATTACCTGTATATAGTATATACCACACTGCAGTTGTCATGCTGGATTTCCCCAAAAGCAAGTTGGAGAGGTTGCTCCCTGTGTACAATTGCAGCTTCCTTTTGTCCTTTTTTTTTTTTAAATCAGAGGAGCACAGTGCAAAGCACTGCATTGCAGTCACCCATCATTTTGATTTTTTGAAAAATGCCTATGAGATTTAAGTGGAACCCAGAGGCATTCTTGCACGTAGAGATGATGCTCGAAGCATGTAATTTGCTATGCAGCATGCCAGCTTTCCACTTTTTAAAAAATAAAATAAAATAACCTAAATGTAAAGTCTTAATTCTAACTAAATCTATTGTTCTAAAATAAGAAGAGCAGGGAGTCTGGAAAGCTGATTGACTGCTTCTGCTGTAGCTTGGCTAAATGTATTTTGTTTAAACTTATTTAATTCCTATCCTTTCCACCAATTAATATCATTCAATGCCATCTCCATACTTGTCCTATCTTTAAAGGCCACAATTAAGGTGAGGTTGTATGAGATAGTTCCTTGTGATAATTTGAAATATACATTATTAAGACAAAAGAAGTTGGACATGTTTAACTTGCAGAAGATCTGTGGAGATAGGATAGTGGAGAAAATAAAACTAGCCCCCCCACAAAAAATAGAGGTTGCACCTCCCAAATTTTAGCTATGACCAGGGTCAAAATCCAGTTCTTCCCTTTGCTTAATGCCATCAGACCCACATTTATCCTCCCTGCTTCAACAAGCCCTCCCCCTTGCAATCCTATCTAAACCAAAGAATAGAAGCTTCCTCACCAACTCCCGGTACAGTCCAAAGGTAGTTCTTATAACAAGATTGAAACCTAGAGAAACCCCAACCCTTTGATCCTCTATTAGCTGATAACCCGGCGCTGCTCGGGTATTTATAGACGTCGAAGCGTTTGTCTGACAGGGAGCCATTGAAAGGGGCCTTTCTTCCCCCTACTCCCATGCCCATCATCCCTGCCCTCTCCCTTCCCCCCCTGCCCTCTCCCTTCCCCCTCCCCCCCCCCTACCTGTGCCACCACCCGTTTTACCATTTCCTCAAACTGGGCCTGGGACTGGAACATAAATCCCTGAGCTGGGCCATGCTGCGCCTCCTCCACCCCTGCTGAAATAGGCTGGGTCTCCTCTGTGGCCTCCATACCTGTTTCACCTCGGTTGGTGTGGTCCCGTCCTTCGCGCGATGAGCTGGGGCGAAGGACGATCCTGGGAAAATGGGCCGAAGCTGTGAGGTGGGGGCGGACGATCCGGTTAGGCCGTGGCACGCTCAATCAAAGGCCTCTGTACTGGCCTAATCTGGCTCCCTTCCCCCTCCCATGACATCATGAACAATTGCCGCTCTAGGACTCGCTCTCCTTAAAGGGCCAAGCTTTCTAGAGTTATGCTGGAACACACACACACACACACACACACACACACACACACACACACTCACACACACACCCACACACACACACACACACCCCTAGGGGTGCTTGGGGTGTCTTAACCCCACTGTATTTGTTTCCGGATAGTAAGTCATCTGTGTACCAAGTTTGGTTTAAATTGCTCGTGGCGTTCCAGAGTTATTACATACATACATACATACATACATACATCCTTTTTTATGTATATAGATAGAAGAAGATAGAAGAAGAAGAAGATTATTTGATGACGTCAACATTCCATCTCCTTTAACAATGGACTTCCACAGCTCTGATGCCCTCCTGAAAGGCCCATTTCGTCTTAAAATAGAACCTGTTGTGGCTTGCCCAAGTCCCGCGCAGCTGCTCATGGATCCGAAAGACCAAGAACCGACTATGAGGTGGCAAGAGCAGTCTGTATCTCCGGCACCTGAGTCCGAGACCAAGGAGGATGCAGGGCCAGAGGACAATACTCAATCAGGGCCTTCTGCACCTCCCCAGCAGGAGTTCAGTGACTCCAGTGAAGAGGAGGAGCCTCTGATTGATGCTAGGGCACGTAGGGCAGCTAGCCGGCAAGAGTGGCTTTGTAGAAGGAGGTCTCCTCAC
>QLTV01003121.1:2159767-2170312 GCA_003457575.1 Thermophis baileyi
ACCACTTTGGGAGAAACCCTGAAATTAACTTATCACTAAGTATTTATTTAGTGATAAAGCCTTCTTTATTTTTGACAACAGTGTGTGTGTGTCGTTTCCTGGGGGCTTGCCGCGCTGGGTCACAACAGAACCAACCCCAGACTTGCTTAGCTTCCCCAAACTGTCCAGCAAACCATATCCCTAGAATTTCCTGCTTTATAGCCCTCAAAGTCTATAAAAATCTTTACTGTTCTATTGTTCAGGGTCCCACTTTCTTGTAGAGCAGTCATCCAATTATCATTGCAATAAATATGGTTCTTCTCTTCAGTGTTGTATTCCTTTTTCAGAATGAATCCATGGCAATAGTCTTTTAAATGCTGAAGGATTGATTTGTCCTCTGTTGCCAATGACAATAAAGTTAGGGTCAATGGGCTTACCTTCAGAGGTGGGTTCCAGATTTTCCTACTGCTGGTTCGCTCAGAGATGTGCCGCGTGGGCGGGTCGCGGGTGCGCACGTGCATGCGCAGTACAAAAAAAAGCTGTGCATGCGCAGAAGCAAAAAACAAGATGGCGGCACCATAGGCGCTGCCGAGAGAACTGGCTTGGGGGCATGGCAGGCCTGGGTCACTGCCGGTTCCAGTGACCCAGGCTGCCAAGTTACTACCGATTCTATAGAACCGATCTGAACCAGTAGGAACCCACCTCTGCTTACCTTACAAGAAAGTAGATGTGGTTGAATATTAAGGAAATCTCCTCCTTAGAACATCTGTCCAATGGAACAAATAACATAGTCAGCATTATTTTGAATGTCTTTAAGCCAAAGCAGGACACCAGTCTTTTGGATTTTGATCAGAACGTTAACCTTTAAGACTCTATGATTCCAAAATCTAGATTCTCCTTCTCCAATCTGGCAACCACTAAAACTGCACCTCATATCATCCCTGGCCACCGGGCCATTGTGTGTACCCTAAGGCGCACAAATAGCCGCAGCCATGTGCTCTCATAATATTTAGTGAAATTATTTTGTGAATGAATGACTTCTCAGTTCACTCTACAGGATACTGATGCTTCAATGGGGTCAATGGCCAGATTATATCTTCTTCTGTTTTAATATATTTTTAACAGATTGCACAATAAACCTTTAGTTTATGCTGGCCAAGAGCACAAAGTATGGCATCAGACTTGTGAACATTGGGGAGGGACGTTTAAAAAAAAAAAATCATGTGAGTTTGGGAAGGAAGCTGATATCAGCATGACTAGTGATCAAGAAGTCACAGGCCCATCTCTGTGATTCTTGAACATGCCAGAGCCTGCAATGTGGAACCATAAAGACTGATAAAGCAACCCACTTGGCAAGAATCTATACTCTGGAAGATTTAAAAGATATTCTCAAATGTTTCAGATATTAATAATCATCCACAGAGAGCTAACTAGATGAACAGGTGTTACAAGGTCACCTAGTCAATCAAAAGCATTTAAATACTTTAAAATACTGAATTATCTTTTCCACGATATATTTCATAGACCTGTTGGAAGAAAAATCGATCTGGTTCAGTTCCAAGCTGGGAGAAAGACATTGGAAACATGGAGGCTGATTGGAAAGAACAGAACCACGTGCGATTCTGGGCAGCTGACAAAATGGAGTTGATGAGTACATGGATTTTTATAAGTTTCAGAGATGCTGCTAGAGTGGTTATGCAATGTCTGAAATGCCCTTAGGAGATTGTGCAATCTAGTGAGCTCTGTGTCTTCTGCTAAATGGTAGTGGGTTAATCCTATTATGTCCTGAAAGGTCATGTCCTATTCTTCTTAATCCCATCACCCTAAAGCTGAAGGTCTTTTGTTTTGTAGATTGTTGTTGTTGTTAGTTGCGAAGTCATGTCTGACCCATCACGACCCTATGGACAACGTTCCTCCAGGCCAGGGGTGAAATGCTCCTGGTTCGGGTGTGCCTGCCGGTCGGTCGTCGGAGAGCCAGTAGCGACGGCAGCACTAGGCTTCACCCACCCGCCCGGATGCCGCCATTTGGGTTCTTTTACCCTCTGCGCATGCGCAAAGCGTTCTGCGCATGTGCAGAGGGTAAAAGAACCCAAATGGTGGCATCCGGGCGGGTGGGCGAAGCCTAGTGCTGCCATCACTATTGGCTTTCCGACGACCGGCAGGCACGCCCGAACCGCGAGCATTTCACCCCTGCTCCAGGCCTTCCTGTTCTCTACCATCCTCTGGAGTCCATTTAAGCTCACACCTACTGCTTCAGTGACTCCATCCAGCCACCTCATTCTCTGTCGTCCCCTTCTTCTTTTGCCCTCAGTCTTTCCCAGCTTCAGGCTCTTCTCCAGTGAGTCCTTCCTTCTCATTTGGTGGCCAAAGTATTTGAGTTTCATCTTCAGGATCTGGCCTTCTAAAGAGCAGTCAGGGTTGATCTCCTCTAGGACTGACCGGTTTGATCGCCTTGCAGTCCAAGGGACTCGCCGGAGTCTTCTCCAGCACCATAGTTCAAAGGCCTCAATTCTTTGGTGCTCAGCCTTCCTTATGGTCCAACTTTCACAGCCATACATTGCAACTGGGAAAACCATAGCCTTGACTATACGCACTTTTGTTGGCAGGCTGGCCCAATCTTTCTCAATGGGCACAAAGTATCTGCTGGTGGGGTGGGGGGTATATTAAGAAATATTGAGTCTGCTTTCTGTCTTTAAGAGTATGTTTCTCAATTTCTCCTTTTGGGGAAATATAATATTCTGTCTTTTTAATATTTCCCAAAATATTACATTCTTTTTTGGGGGTGGGGTGGGGTGGGGGCTTCCTACAGACTTATGACAAAGAAAAGAACCTGGAGCTAGGGTGAATTAGGATAATTTGAGATACATTTTCTTTCTCCTAAGGACGAACAAGTCTAAATTGTCCTACTTTGATTTAAAACTGTACACTAAATTCTAATCCCAATCTATTGTTCCAACTCCAACATATTGTAAAGCTAAAGCTGCACCAAAAGTGGTGTGGGTGGAGAAACTGGAAGTTTATGTAAAATGTTGCAATTGGGATAGGAAATTGGTTCTGCAGATTTCATCCTGCTCTGAGGAAAAGCAAAAGCAGGTTACATGTTTTGAGGTTTTCCCATGGCAGATCATTGATAGGAGTGATTATTTTCCCATGAATAATGCTCTGGAACCAGGGAGAGAGTCAAATCAGACTTATCTCCTAAGTAGTTATGGAGCTCAAAGGGAATGTTGTCGTCTCTGCACCAGGGGTGGGTTCTAACTTACCTTGCTGCCGGTTCGCTTCCTCCCGCGCCGCGTGGCCGTGCCTTGTGGGCGTGTGCGCGCATGTGCAGTAAAAAAAAATAATAATAAAAAAATTAAAAACGCCAAAAACAAGATGGTGATGCATGCACAGTGCCGGAAACTCAGCTTCTGTGCATGCGCAGAAGAAAAAAAAATCAAAAAAAAATTTCAAAAAAAATAAATATATATATATATATATAAAAAAGATGGCAGTGCCCACGGACCGGCACCAACCAAACCGGACTAGTGACATCATCATGATGTCACCAGCGGGTCGCTACCGGTTTGGGAGAATCAGTCCGAACCGGGAGGAACCCACCTCTGCTCTGCACCATTTTATTTTCCATACAACCAAGTCTTAAAATAATATTTTAGTAGCAATATTTGAAAGGATAAAAGCAACATGCATAGGACTATGAGGCGAGTCCATAAGAATGTACAGAAGCCTGTAATGCTGTCATTTTTGTATTAATGCTCTGATGAGTTTCCTTCCCAGGGATGTCTTTCCTTTGGATGAGGGCCAAAGGATAAATCGAAATAAATTCACCAAGTCAAATTAAATGTTTTTGTATGTTATTAAGGAAACATAAAAATGTATTTTGCACCCATGAATAACAACTTAGTGGAAAATGAAAAGTAAAAGTAAAAAATACATAGTATAAACAAAGCAAAAAAAAAAAGTACTCAATTTTCTCGGAAGTCTTTTCTGATTGAAATTATATATTTTTGAAATGTTGAAGAACAACTTGAATCAGCAGGCTCTACTACAAATCAGGTATATAATTGCTCTTTCATTGTCTATAATAATTACATCCAACAGTCTAAATTCTTTCATCAATCTAGATAAATTCCAAATACTAAAGCCAAGAACATCTTCAATAAGCAGAGTTCTTTCTAAAATCATGTGGACAATACTGGGAACTTCAGTTAAAGACCTGATACCAGAACTAGCCCAAACCATAAAAATCAGGGTTATAACTCCCAAATAATAACTGCAACATTAAGATGATTACAATTCATCCATATGGAATATTCTTTGAGGTGTCAAATATGCCTGCAGAAGTTTTAACATAAAAACCAATAATCAATGCCTTAACTACTTGATTAAAAAAAACAATGCAATACCCCCCACCCACCCACATTATTTGTTGATTTAGGCATTTCAGAAGCCGCTAAAGCAACATAAGTCAAGTACAGTCTATGTGAAAAATATTGGGTAATAACCAATTATGCTCCATTTTCTTTTCCAACCATGCATCCCTGAAAAAGCAATAAAATGGGGTTGATATAGACTAAATAAGAGACATGTGCATGGATGTGAAAGGAAGAATGCAAGGATAAATAGGATTACAACATGCATGCATTCAAAATCCTTAATATCTGCACACTGAAATAAGCTAGATTTTTTTAAAAGACAGTTTGCAACTAAGTTTGACTAATGATGAAAAATCTTAGCACGGTTGAAGTGGAGTAGGAAACCAGAGTACAATGAAAGAGCTGCAGGGTAGTCCAAGATGATTTTTTTTATTATCCAGAAGAGGACAATAGAAAAAGCATTTCCATAATGTCGCCAAGAGCACTTCTTATGCTTCCTTCCCAAATCCTTTCTTAGAGACACAGTGGTTCAATTTCCAAATCATCTCATAAAATACATTTATATTTGCCCCATGTAACTATTGCACAGCAATTAAGCCTGATGTATTGACTAGCTATATACATATAAGTGTGGGATTGGCCCCTATCTAATATGCAAACAGATCTCTATTGATTGCCTATTTCCTAGCAACACCTAATTCCCAGAGTCATCCTATCATTTAGACGGAGCACTCCAACAAGCAGGGTCCTCTGAAGTGCAACATTCTTCCTGACTGCAGTTTGGCAAGACAAAAATGAAGATGGACAAGTTCCAAGCAACTGGGCTTGCCAATTTTTCTCAAGGATCAAGGTTATGGTGGAATGTCGAATGGAGAAGGTGCTACTTTGTGGATCCTCTGAATCCTTGAATCTTCCAATCCATGCCCAGGCCCTCTTGGGTCTGCTTGACTGCTCTAAATTTCTTTACAGTTAGATGTGTCTGAATGTTGGGATAAGCTTTGATCCTCTGAGTTTTCAGCCCCATTTGTCTCCTGCCAGTCCCCAACATGCTTTCTTTTGAAGATTAAGACCTACACAACTGGGGACATCATCTCCATGTATTCAACAGTTGTTTTCTTTTACTTTCAAACTTCAGCTTTAAAAGCTGTCAGAGGAAAAATGACCCCTGAAAGTCCTTAAAATGCCCAGCATATTTGCTGGTATGGCCTGGAATGTTTTCTACTTATTTAAATCCATCTCCCTGTCAAGGTGCTTATGACTTCTTTTATCACTACATTATCAGTGTTTCTTATCATTTTTTATTCCACTCTATGTGCTGTTCTAGCTGTACTATGAGCTATTACTGCCTTCTGAAAAGCAAATTGCTAACAGAAGGTCAGCAATTTGGCAATTAAAGCTTTGATTGTTTTTCTTTTTTCCACTCCCCCATGGCCTCCCTTCCTTTCTTTTTTGCTTCTCCCAATTTTTCAGATGAGAATAAGTATTGCAGCTACAGCTTATACAAGCACTCTTTAAGAAGTTCAGTGGCATAAACATAATGAATCTGAATGTCTTGAGCCAATGAATGTGAGCATAATGTACTTGGAGTACTCCATGAACTTAATGTGTTATCCTGTTTAAAACACTGAGCTTATTGTTATAGCTTTATAAATCTGTGTTAACATTTTGGGAAGTTAAGGAGAGAGATGCCCTTTTGCTGATATGAGTCCTAATAGGACTGGTATGTAATGTTCTAACCATGGTATAGCACCCATGTGTGTTCAGATGATAAGGTAATGTTCACATACTGACATTTGGCCAACTTCTTATGATTGCTTAAGGCAGGACCGAAGGACTGGTGGGGAAGACCAAAAGAGGAAACAAAGACCAACAAAGCAAGAAAATATGGGTCTGTGGGCAAGCAGGGCATGGGCAAAGAGAAGGCTATACCACCCCACTTGCTATAGGCTAGTTCATCCACAAATAAATTATGCAAATTGTCTGTCAGAGAATAATTGCAGCACTGGCTTAGTATTCTCATTTATGCTGCGGATAAAATCCATTTTGACAAACCTTCCAGATCTTGTCTCATGACCCATGGTGTGTTTCTTTTTCCATCATCATTCCATTTTCCCCACTGATTGGACTATAGTTAAGACCACTAGATCTGAGTTGTAAAATTTAGACAAGTTCTAGATAATAGTAAAGTTGGAGTTTTTCTGAATCTCTTCATCTCCTAGCTGCCTGGATTGTTGCAGCCCACATCGGGTAGTCCTACTAATGCAATGCCTGAATTCTCATGCTACCCGTATTCTGAGCATTATTGGCCTCAATGAACCCACAGGGAACCAGTCAGGAGAAAAAGACTCCAGCATATATGATAATGTTCATCTTGAACCTATAAGTTATTACCGGAGACACATTTTGAAGCTGGACTAGGCAGGGGAGGTAAGTAATTTGGCCTTTTTAACATTAAGTGCTAGCATTCACTGCCTGTTCTTGCTTTGCTTCCAGTTCGCCTTGGGAGTACAATCTTCATGACAAAGGCTCTCTTAAGTTATCTGGTTTAAAAAAAGCTCTTTTTAAAAAGGCCATTGGTTGTAATTTATCTCAGGAAAACAATTGGCAGTTCCTTTTTTTTTCTGCCTGGATCTCTAGATTTTTATTTATGTTCACAAGAGATTCCAGCAGTGATTTCAAGGATGTGGCTATCTATCTCCTAAACTGTTGCAATGGGCTGAATTCTTATACTGTAGCTCCCATGAATGACATACTCTCAGAGGTGGGTTCTTCCAGGTTCGCACTGGTTCTATAGAACCGGTAGTAAACCGGTGGTGATGTCACGGAGCTGGTTCTGTCAGTGCCAGTCCGTGGATGCCGCCATCTTTTTTTCTTGGGGGGGAGGGATTTATTTATTTTTTTGAAAAAAAATTTGGGGGAATTTTTTTTTGGTTTTTGCTTCTGCGCATGCGCAGAAGCCATATTTGCCGGTCCGTGGAAGCCACCATCTTTTTTTTTTGGATTATTTTGGGGGGGAATTTTTTTGGGGGGGGGATTTTTTTGCTGTTTTTTGATTCTGCGCATGCGCAGAAGCCGAGTTTCCGGCACTGCGCATGCGCCACCATTTTGTTTTCGGCTCTTTTTTTGCTATTTTTTTCTTGTTTTGCTTCTGCGCATGAGCAGAAGCCGGGTTTTTGGCACTGTGCATGCGCGGCCACGCGGCGCACAATGCGCGCACAGCCACGCGGTGCGGGAGGAAGCGAACCGGCGGCGAGATAAGTTAGAACCCACCCCTGCATATTCTATTCAAGTCCAGAAGAGAGAGAGTTTGTATTTCAGCTCAACAATGTTTTTTATGGCTGTTTCTCAGTTATGTCACTTTATGATACAGCTTCATAAACATGGACATTTTGACCACTAGCAGTAATAGTCATTTGTGTACTACTAGTGTTGTTAGTTTATCAGAATTGTGTTCATTCCATGAATTAACCATCAAAGATAGCACTCCATACATTTTGGTCCAGTGAAGGAAACAATACTACCACAATAGTTATCCTTATGGAATGTTTCAGTTTCAGTTTAACCTTATGGAATGTTATCAGAATAGTTATAAAAATGGGTTATAAAAGATGCACACACTATTTCTGCAGTTCTAATAATGACTACTTAAATTAGCAACTCTGTCTTCAATATTCTTCAGCCACTTTTGGGTCTTTGGTTCTAAATGAGAAGTTGATGTATATATGTGTGCATGTGTGATATGTATGATATGTGAAAGCACAAAGATTGTCTCAAATCTTTGACAAAAATAGAGCACCAATGGTCACTTAGCATCACTAAATTCATTGAACAGTAGAAAAAAAGAATAAACTTTACACCGACAACCAAAAATTAATGTACAGTCTGAAAGGTTGTTTTTCAAGCTTGGAAGTTTTCATCTGATCAAAATCCAAAAAGATAATATTATAGTAATTAATCATCTGAAGAAGAATTTCATTCTTAAAATAATGGGAGCTGGGGGTGGGTGGGGGGAAATTGTAATTAATATTAGTTTGCACCATTTGGTGATTTTCTTTTATTCTAGTTAGAGTCCAAATGTTTGTGTTTTAATTTGGAAATCTGAAGTTTTATGAGATGCTCTTCTGTAGAAATAGAGAACCTGTGATTTTTCCAAACAATGCTAAGATGCACCTCTTAGCAAATCAGGCAGAATGGTCAACAGTGAGAGCTACCAGAAATTGTAGGCCAACAATATTTGGTAAGGTCAAGGATTCTCCAAACTGTTGTATGAATTTTCTTTATTTCAGTTATACCTTCCAATTTGCCAGCTTCTATTTTCTCAACTTTTTGATACATGTATCAAGCATGTAATATGATTTATGGGATCACACATAATTCTACTTTCTTGCTGTCTCAACTGAAGAATTTCCCATGTCTTACCTTATCAGGTTTTGCCAAGCAAGCCTTATTACACAGTAACATCAAGTGAATTATGAAATGGTTTCCCCACAGTAAGCACTGAGAAATGATGTTGCAATGAAGTTCACAGTTGATCTGATCTTCAAATATATCAGATACATAACCTGCCTATGACTATTCAGTTCAGATTCTCCCCGTTTCACAATCAGCATCTTTGAGCAATTGTATCTACATGCCCATGGCCCAGGTTCAAGAACAGATCTGAGCACAGTTAACTCTTACAGGAAATGTATAGTCCACAGATTATCTCATTTCACATAAAATGGGATTGTAAATCTTCTCTTTCTGCATATTTCAAAGAATCAAAAAGCAGTATTTGTCAAAAACAATTGTAATTTATTCACCATAACAGATTGTAAAGGAAATGCAGTCATCGTCATCTTCAGTTAGTCCATTTGATGCAGAATTATCCAAACTACTGTATCTAAATGATATATCAATGTATTCTCTGATCTAGATGAATTAATTTTATCATGCCTAATTGTATTATTATATTCTGTGTCTTATTCAAGAAAGTGTAGGATTTCATCTAATAGGTTTAAATTATAAGAAGATGAATTTCAAACCCTAGGTAAAAATATTCCACAGCTATCCCAATAGCAGAATGCAATCCTTGGAGAAATGAAAAGTTTACATAAATATATATTTAAGCTAAGAACAAAACTGTGACATTGAAACTTAAATGTCTGAAACTGACCTAAGTACGATTTAAGCAAATGTATAGTATGCCATCTTGGATAATACAGTCGAAAACAATTTGAATTGTAGTAAATTTTCAAGATTTTCCCCCATGCTATTTTAAAGACATTTCAGACATTTATATCACCCAAACCCTTCAATTCTCTTTTCCGTAATAGCAATAGCAATAGCACTTAGACTTATATACTGCTTCACAAAGCTTTACAGCCCTCTCTAAGTGGTTTACAGAGTCAGCATATTGGCCCCCCAACAATCTGGGTCTTCATTTTACCGACCTCAGAATGATGGAAGGCTGAGTCAACCTTGAGCAGGTCAGGATTGAACTCCTGGCAGTCAGCAGAGACAGCCTGCAATACTGCATTCTAACCACTATGCCACCACGGCGCTTTCATAAGCAGCTTCATAATGGCCAATTTGACACCATGTCCATTTAAGTCAGAAAGTGAAAACTGTAGAACTATCTCTAAAAATTACTTAATAAAATTAATAAAAACAAAGATAAATCACAACCTCCCCTGGGAATCCAGGCTAAAATTCTAATTTTGATCTTGTCCATAGGCATGATGTAGTTTCACTCACTTTGCTATAGATACCTGTAGACAGATATAAATGAATAAATTGATAATAGTGGTGTTTAATTGCCTCAGTCATATGATTCTAAGTGCATGCCAGAGATGTCCACACAGATTTTTGTGTCATGAGCATAAAAATGAGGCAGAGCTTTGATTTCATTGTCATAGGTACAATTTTAACTTTTTTACCGTACTCTGCAGACACTCCTGATATTATATTGAATAATATTTTGTTCAATTACTGCAACACCACTTCTTACAGCCTGGTTAGAGACAGCAGTCCCTAGCCAAATAAAATGTCAAAAGTACAAGCTGGGTCAGATCAGTTTTGTATTATATACTTTTGTCTCTTGAGAAACCTATATGCGAGTCAAGAAGCAACAGTGAGAACTGGACACGGAACCACTGATTGGTTCAAAGTTGGGAAAGGAGGCGGGCAAGGCTGTATACTGTCGCCCTGG
>QLTV01003121.1:2178092-2189933 GCA_003457575.1 Thermophis baileyi
TGAGGCCAGGCCCCTGACCTCCCAAGTCACCAGGAACATGAGACGAGACAGAACCAGACCCAGAGGGGCCGGAACAAGGAATCGCTTTGAGACAGCGAACCCTAGTTCCCCGAGAGCGGCCTACCCCTCGGCTCCTGCCATATCTACCTCTTCCAGTCATAACCGCAATACTCCGGCTCTCCAACACCCCAGAGATCCCCTCCCCCACCCCAACGGCCCCCCTCCTCCCCGGCCGGCAAGGCACCACACTCACACCAAACCGGGGGCCATATCTGAGCCCCCATCTGCTTCTGTTTGCACACTCAGCAGAGGAGGCTCTATTCCTTGCCCCCGGCTCCCTCATTCTCCCAATTCAACCACTCCAAACCCACTTCTTCCATCCAAACCAAACACCCTCATACATACACAAACGCACACACCCCCAGAATAAGATTAAACTGTAAGTTAAAACCGGATGATAAGTTTGTGTTGTAAATGCAACCCTAGATGACTTCGAATCTCACCAGGGTCAAGGTTGACTCAGCCTTCCATCTTTCTGAGGATGGATGGACCCAGATTGTTGGGGGCAATATGCTGACTGTAAACCGCTTAGAGAGGGCTGTAAAAGCACTGTAAAGTGGTATATAAGACTAAGTGCTATTGCTATTGCTACAAATTTGTGGAGGATTAGGGTTAGGATTATGGCTGTTTCCAGTCAAACAATAGAAATTAGTGGTCCGGCTTCTTTTCTTTCCATACAGTAAGGAGAGGAAATACACAATACTAGCCTATCTACAGTATATGACTATGATTGTTTCACGCGAAACTGAAGGCTTCATTTTGGCTGCTCAAGAACAAGCCTTGCAGACTAATTCGAAAAAAGCAAGAATTCAACACGTTAAGTAACAACAGCAAATGTCGCTTATGGAATGAAAAAGATGAAACAGTGGATCATTTTATTAGTGGCTGCAGCAAAATTTCCCACACTGATTATCTACAATGTCATGATCGAGTTGCCAAAATTATACATAGGAAGCCTTGCCAGAAGTTTGTGTTTGGATGCAGCAAAAATTACTGGAAACACCAAGTTGACAAAGTTCTTGAAAATGAACAGGTCAAGATCCTGTGGGACTTTTGAATCCAAACAGACAGTCATCTGGCCCATAGTCTGACATGATCATTGTGGAAAAGAAAAAAAGTATGGTTGATTGATATTGCAATACCAGGTGATGCACAAATTGAAGAGAAACAACTAGAAAAAATTATGAAATACCGCGATCTGCAAATTGAAATTGAGCTATTGTGGAGGAAGAAACCAATTATTGTACCAATAATAATAGGAGCCCTTGGAGCAATGCCCAAAGGGTTGCCTAGATACATGGAAATTTTGAACTTCTTACCGTAGACCTGAATATTCTGACTTTGCAAAAAACCAAACCACCTTACTTGGAACTGCCTATATAGTCAGATGTTACCTTAATAGCTCTTAGGTCCTTGGTTAGGACTTGAACTGTTAAGTTTTTACCAGTCCCAGACTGTGAATCAAATTGAAAATTAAATCTTTAACAATAACAATATTGCAAGCCTACAAAGAAGGATGTCTTCTGAAGTTCTAAATAATTGTCCAGGTCAGTATTTTATACATATATCACATTTCAGTCTTTTTTCCCCCCAGTGCATTAAACATATATCACACTTCAGTACTTTTGTCCTTAGCTGGGAGGTTTTTTTTATTATATTTGTACATAAGTTTTTAAAGTATAGTTTTATTGAATTTTTAAATGAAAAATATAGAGAAAGTAATATACAGAAATAAATTAAAACAGAGTAATATACAAATGTCCAACAAATTACATTGTACTGTAAATTTTTACTACCAAAGCAAACAAAAGGAGAACAAAATACCCTTCCTAAAATTAACATATTAAATTGATCTAATCACCTACGTGTGTTACAAATTCATTTAATCATGTTATAGCAATGCATTAAATTATGCACAAATATTTATGCAAAATATGAAGTCTATGCCAAATGGAAATGTAGTATGTCAGTTTTTGATTAGTAAGAAAAAAACAGCCTTTTCAAAAATTGATGTTACAGTTTTATTTTATTTTTAATCCAATCTTTAATGTCTATGGTAATAGTTATTTTCTATTTTTCAATATACTTTTGGCTATTCCCCACAATCGATAAAATATTCCTCAAAAAATGTTCAGATACCATGATTTTGGAATATAATTCAAAATTTTTATTTTTTTTTATTTTTATTTATTTGTCAAACATGTACAAGATAGCAGGTATAGGTATAAACATAAACATAATCAAAGTGAATACAGTTAGATGAGGACAATAGGACAGTAGGACAGGGACGGTAGGCACGCTGGTGCGCTTATGCACGCCCCTTACAGACCTCTTAGGAATGGGGTGAGGTCGACAGTAGACAGTCTAAGGTTAAAGTTTTTTGGGTTTGGGGAAGAAACCACAGAGTCAGGTAGTGAATTCCAGGCATTGATCACTCTGTTGTTGAAGTAGTATTTTCTGCAGTCGAGTTTGGAGCGGTTTACATTACATACACTACATATAAGAAGCTACGCAGGATTAAGTTGACTACTCTTAGTGCCTTTTTGGCAATGTTGTTACAGTGGGCTTTGGCACTTAGATCATTAGATATGAGTACTCCAAGATCCTTGACAGAATGAGGGTCGTCTACAAGGTCGTGTCCTCCAAGCTTGTATTTTGTGTTCTGATTCTTTTTGCCAATGTGTAAGACAGAGCATTTGTTGATTGAGATTTGAAGTTGCCACTTGTTTGACCATTCTGATACATAGTCAAGGTCTTTCTGAAGGGTAGTAGTAATATCATTACGCTGTTGTGGCTAAAACCTGGTTCACCTTAAAGCAGGCGTGTCAAACTACTTGTGACTGCGGGCTGGATGTGTCACGTGCTGCCCCCGCCCAGTTTAGCGAAGGGGGAAAAAGTCCCGATACGTCACCGTGACGCAGCCGTGACGACGTGAGTTTGACACCCCTGACTTAAAACAACCTAATCACTTTAAAGATACAACATAATTTTATTGTCATGCGTACAATATATATAGTATGACTATATAATTAAAAGCAGAACCCGAGCTAATATACATAAAAGCACTACTACATTGCAAAGACAAGACAGAAAAAGGCAGACACAGTGGAAATCACAGCATAATATTGGAATGTGTTAGATAAGCCCATCCGTGTGACCTTATTATTATACTAGTCAGCATGCTAGCCATACTATCTTTGAGAGATGGTTGGTGAATAGAAGTAATCTAGTTTACTGGGCCACAGGTTACTTACTGAGTCTTCTCATTCTTGCTACTGTCAATTCATCTTACTCTGACTGTTTTCTTACAAAGGCTCATTCAGCAATTCATATGTATATCAGGGGTGAAATCCAGCAGGTTCTGACAGGTTCTGGAGAACCGGTAGTGGAAATTTTGAGTAGTTTGGAGAACTGGCAAATATCACCTCTGGCTGGCCCCAGAGTGGGGTGGGAATGGAGATTCTGCAATATCCTTCCCCCAGGAGTGGGGAGGGAATGGGGATTTTGCAGTATCCTTCCCCTGGAGTGGGGTGGGAATGGAGATTTTGCAGTATCCTTCCTCTGCCACGCCCACCAAGCCATGCCCACCAAGCCACGCCCACAGAACCAGTAGTAAAAAAAATTGGATTTCACCACTGATGTATATGTATGTGTTGGGGGGGAAATCTCAGAGGTTTGGCAGTGAATGCCACTTACACATGTATGGAGGGAGTACCTTTTACCACCACAACATCTTTAACTTGAAAAAAAATTGCTCAGTCTTTGAGCATGTCCCGATATATTTTTCGATATTATTTCCAAAAGAAACCAAAATTAAACATGACTAAATCATATGAAGTATTAAGTCTTTACCAATTTGTGTCCTCCAGATTTATTTAGACCAGTATTTCTCAAACTTGTGCATTCCCATTGGCTAGGGAATTCTGGGAGTTGAAGTCCACACATCTTAAATAGCCGAAGTTGAGAAACATTGTTTGGACTATAACTTCCTGCAAAGCCTTCCCATTACGGCTAAGATTTCTGGGAATTACAATCACAACACATTGGGCAGGGTGCTAGTCACTAAAGTTTGCTGTATGTGATAATAAATATATTCAGTTCTTCACAATGAATTCTTTGTTATTGCGGGCCACAACTGGACTTAATCAAGAAGTATAGCTTCTAAGTGATAACACCTCTCTTTCAAAATCTCAGCAAATTGTTTTTTGTATACCGTAGTAATATAGGCATGGAAGGAAGTAGATAAAAAGTTAACCTTTCTGCCCTTTATTTCCTGCCATATTCCAGAGAGGTATGCATGCTTGTAAATTTATTGTATATAAAATATCCTGACTTAAATATTAGTAGAAGTATTATATGAGAGTCAGTTTGGTACAGTGTTAAGGCACAAGGCTAGAAACTGGGATAGTGTGAATTGTAGTCCTGCCTTAGGCACAAATTCAGCTGGGTGATCTTGGGTCAATCATTCTCTCTCAGCCCTAAGAAGGAAGCAATGGCAAACCACTTGTAAAATTTTTGCCAAGAAAACTTCAAGCACTTGTCCAGGCACTCACTGGAAGTCAAGACTAACTAAAAGACACACACACCCACAAAAGTTGTATTATATAGCTGTGGAAATAAAACAAAAGAAAAACTTCAGGTGGATAAAAAATAATAAACAGACATTTCCCAGAATTTTCTTTTGATAAAATTTGAGGGATACTGCTGACAGGAGTATGAGTTAGTGACTAATAGGCTCCAATTTCATTATGCAACTACACTCAGGACCATTGTGACTGCATCCTTTCTCAGTTTATCAATCTGAGTCATGATTTTTATGCCTCCAATGGCAGATAAACTGTTCTTTTCTGTGGAAAGCATTGATTAGGCACTTTGTTGTGATGAGCCAAAGCAAATTGCTTGCTTGACAAGATGGGGCACATCCACACAACCTTGTGAAACTCTGTCTTGCTTGTAAAACAGTCTTTGAGTATGACACAAATCATAGCCTCTTCATCAGCACATTCAAAACTGTGGATTCATGTATTCTTCTGACTTTTCCTGTGCTATTTTCTCACAAGATTGACCACAGGAAATAAGTACGTCATGTGTCTGGCACGAAAGAGCTAAGCCCCTCCTCAACTGAATAAAGCTAAAAAATTAATGGGAGAGTTATAAGCACATAGCTGACTTTTTTTTTTTTTTTACAAATACTTGGATACAAATGATAATTTGTAGCTTGAAATCATGCTGTGATTTTTTCTTTCTTTAAATCATCTGGCTTCACCTACTTCTTCTTTCATTCCATCTATTTTGTTATTAGTATGTGGCTTAGGAATGTTGGAAAGTCCAGAATGTCTGAAATCTAATCTCTCTGGATAGCACCAGGATGAAGAAAGCTAAGTATCTAAATGTAAAATGCAGTAATGATTTTGGTTGATGACGGCTCACCTTTTATCCATCTATTTGGATTTTGTAAAAACAAAAACTATTACTCATCAATCCCTTCTTGAAGAGATATGCAGTTGCCTCATTTCAGAAAATTTACTGTACCTTATTATTACTGCTTTGTTGTTATTATTTGAAAAACCACAGATCAGCATTACTTCATGAAAATAATATACATTTGTTTGAATATATTCCTAACATTAATATTTATTCAGTCATTTTTCAATGTAGTGCATTATTTAGACAATTGAATTAGACCAAGTATTTAATAATTGTCATTCCAATATAAATACCACTGTTCTTGATCTTATGCTATTTTAAGTTTAATCTCTCTCACATGGTTTTTCTGATGGAAAAAAAATGGAGTTGGAATATATTATTTAGGGGATAGAGTTATAAAGATATGGCAATCAAAATCCTAAAATTGGTGTATTAATTCAAACATTGATAGCCATACTATTATAATTTGAATCACATAACATACTAAGCGGTAGTGGGTTCCACTTACCTTTGCTACTGGTTTGGGAACGGGAGCGCGTGGGCGCTTTGCATGTGCGCAATGCTTCTGCGCGCACGCAACGCTTCTGCGCATGCGCAGAGTGTTTTTTTTATGACGTCCGGGCGGTGGGCGGAGCATCCTGCCTCTACCAGTTGGCCGTACCAGGTCGAACCGGTAGCAACCCACCACTGATACTAAGCTATGGTTTTTTGGGGAAAAAACATAATTAACTTGTCACAGCACAGTAAACATGTTTGCCAGTATACATAATATGTTTAACAAGCTACAAAATGCCATTAGGTGTTGTGTAAATCCAGCCAGTGCTATGAGTTAGAAATGTAACTCTAATGGGGGCAGTCAAGTCTATAAGAATATAAAATTTCCATGACAGTCTGGCCCGATTCTTCAAAAGTGAGCATTTTGCATCAGGAGACTTAAACAAATGCAAAAAATAGATTTTGTCTCCAAATATCTGTGTTTGATTGCCTGACTGAAAATACAGAGGGGACCAGAGGCCCCACATTCTCCATCCTGCTGTTATAGAAGAGATATAATTGTTTGACGCTACTGAAACTTCAATCTCAGTGCCCCTATTACAACTCTTTGAAGAGGTGGCTGTGTTTGACAGTTTCCCCTTCAAAGGACTGCACTTGACCTATGAATAGTGATTCAAGGAGACTGTCAGCATCATTACAATTAGCAGTGATTGGTTTGACTAGGGAGCTATATTGCTGTGCCAAACATCAAAATCAGGTGTAATTTGACTACCTAGAGTGGGAAGGAGACAGGAAATGAAAGTCCCATGGAGTCAACACAATCCCTGGCAAAGTGCCAATTCAAGTAGGGTTCTTGCTTCAGGGAAGCTTACAGCATTAGGGAAATTAGAGTGGCAGGAATTGATACTACAATGGACATGGTTTTAGAAGAAGGAATAGGGTAAAATTATGGAACTGCTGTAGGCAAAGGGCCACAGCCAAGAAGTGATATTCTTCTCCAAAGAAGACCAATCAGTCCAATTGGTGCATTTCTCACTGCCATTATTTACTGGGGCACTAGTCACTTTTTTATTTTTATTCTCACATATCAACTTCCTCCTGCAGCAATCATGGGATTAGCACTCTAAGATGTGAAATATCATGTTTTGTCATGTGCATTGCAATCTCTGACGTATCTTGGTGTAAGTTTCCATTCTAAGTTAGCTTTAGTGTATTGGCTCAGAAATGCAGAAGGCCAGCTACTGAGAACTTTGGAGAAAAAAACAGACACATTTATTGTTCTCTTCTTCAGTTAAAAAATAACACTGACCATTTTTTATTGCCCTACAAAAGAGGCTTCTGCCTTTCTCTTTAGTCTTAAGGAATTTATTGTGAATTTCCTTTGGTGCAGCTTACATTATCACCCTGTGTCAGTCAAATGGATAGTTTTCCTCTTCCTTACTTTCTAACTGTCTACACACACACACACACACACACACACACACACACACACACACACACACACACCTGTCTATGAGAAGGGGTTATACTTCACAATGATCTTCCCAAACTTGAATTGAAAGATCACTTTCGCAGCCTTCTCAGTCAGCTCATAACTGAGTAACATTAAAAGAAACCCTTATTCCTCATGTGTAACACTTTCCACTCAATTTTATTTCTCCTTCCATTCTTTTTAGAGCAATCTGTTCTCTATCAAAGGAAATGACAATAGTTGAGATTGATGGTGGTGATGATGACAACAAAGCAAAATGGAAGTTTCATTCTTGAATGGCAGAATGATAAGAACTTAGGTGTAATCATTGGGTCCCCTGGGGTGATAAGCAAAGCCCAACTGACAAAATCAGCATCACAATGCAAGACTCATCTCTTATATCAGTGTTGCAATGTCGTACAGACATAGAAAAGAGAGGAAACTTGTTGCATGACACTGAAAGTTGCACACCAATACTATAGCAGGAATTAAATTAAAACAACAATTTATATCAAGGGAATTTGCACTAGGGATATGTATATGTAGGAATTGGCCAACAGAAAAATAGGAAAATTGCTGTTCTCTCTCTCTCTCTCTCTCTCTCTCTATCTATCTCTCTCTCTCTCTCTCTCTCTCCCTCCCTCCCTCCCTCCCTCCCTCCCTCTCTCCCTCCCTCTCCTTTGTGCTGAGTGTTCTTTCAGTCTGCATGGGAGCAGCAAAGCCACTACTGAAGATGGGGGAAGAACTCCAGGTGCCATGTGGTCCTTGAACTCCAGGCATAAAGTGGGAAATCCCAGGAGACAGGAAGCAGGATAAGATTAGAGTTTCTGCCAAGGAGAAGCTGTCTGCCCTGCAGCACCACAGGAAATGCACTTACGGTACAGAATTCCCCTGGAACAGAGATTGAGCCCGGAATTAATTGGCTCAACTTCCCAAATGCTTTGGAAGTATGTGGAAGGTGCTTAGGGATAGAGATAATGCAAACTGTAATTGGGATTGTGAGCTTTTCAATCCTTTATTTTCTTTTTTAAAGAATTGGCATTTAGAATTTTTTCAGACTCATATACCTATTCTAAATTAATTCTATTAATTTAATTAAAAGGGCAGAACTTTTCTTAATCTACATATCCCTATGCATAACAAATCTAAAGGTATCTGCCCTGAACTCTGAACTACATAAGTAGAACATTACTGCGAAAGTAAAACAATTGTAAACCATTTCTGTGTGGCCTAAAAATTATTAATAGTGGTTCAGTAGTTCCATGATGATTAGGGTTAAACTGTCCTGCACCCCTGGAAACAGGAGGGATATAAATGTTTGCATAAATGAATAATAAGCATGAATATTCCTTTTGCAATTCTTTGCAGAATGCCTTTATTTATTAGTTATAAGAAATTGACCCTTATGCCTCCTCGGCCACAAAGGTAACTCTAATAGAGGTGGGATTCAGCAGGTTCTGACCAGTTCTGGAGAACCGGTAGCGGACATTTTGAGTAGTTCGGAGAACCGGTAAATACCACCTCTGACTGGCCCCGCCCCCATCTATTCTCTGCCTCCCTGGTCCCCAAATTTTCTCCCCAAATGGAGATTTTACAGTATCCTTCCCCTGGAGTGGGGTGGGAATGGAGATTTTACAGTATCCTTCCCCTGCCACGCCCACCAAGCCAAGCCACGCCACGCCCAAGCCACGCCCACAGAACCAGTAGTAAATTTTTTTGAATCCCACCACTGTCTAGACAGCATACATATTTAGAATTGATCTAATCAGGTGAGTATGCTGAATTAAGAGGGCTGTGCTGGATTTTTATCAGTATGGGAAAGGATTAGACGCGATGCCCAGATCCAAAGGATGTTAGATGTCACTCCTCTAACGTCCTGTACCAGAAAAGCCTTAAAGTGGAAGAAATTTGATTCTAGGGATCAGCATTCAGCCCATCAGCTGTTAAAAGTGATCAAAGCAGTGTGGAACCACTGCCTTGGCTCAGAAGAGAAGGTTAGCAGGAAGTAATTAGCGATTGCTAACCTCTTGAGGGTTTTCCCTACTGGCTGAGCCTGAGGGCAGATAAATATTTCAACAAGCCATATCAGCAGTGATCTGTGTTTAAAATCATGACTGTTTTTATATCACCTTGGACAAGGTCATAGTCTTGGCACCAAATTAACAATCTCCAGGAAGCATTCCTGTAATGTTTTAATGCAACTTTGAAGACTAGGTAAAGGTTTCCCTGCCCAGTAGTGTCTGATTCTCTGTTTCTTGGCCGAGGGATCTAGTGTTGTCCGAAAACATTTTCCATGGTCATGCGACCAGCATGGTTGTTTGCCAAAGGTGCACAGAACGCTGTTACCTTCCCACCAAAGTGGTACCTATTTATCTACTTGCTTTTCCATGCTTTTGAACTGCTAGATCGGCAGGAGCTGGGGCAGCAATGGCAGCATATCCCCATTGCACAGTGCTCAGGTCTCAAACCCAGTTTTCCAGCTGACAAGCTCTGCATTTTTAACCACTGAGCCATCACGCCCAATCTTGAAGACTATTAATTCATTATATGAATGTTCTATGTGTCTTCCTTTATTCTTGAATAAACACACCAATAGTCTACAAATTTGGACACAACACGAGATATTTGGGATCGACAGGACCAATTTTCCCAGTTGTACCTCTAACCAAATTACTACTGCAAAGTCTCAAAACATTGGTTATGAATGTTTGCCATGCCTGGCACTAATGTATATGTTTGGTCTCAGCTAACTCTGTCACTTTTGCATCCACATTAATTAAATTTTTCTAAAAATAAAAATTGGTACGGAAATGTACTTCTAAATAAATGATACCAATGTTTTTCCTCTCAAGGCATTATATTAAACATCTATTCTGTTGCGATTCTTGAGATTCAGTAAGACATATAGAAAATGCCACAGGTCACTTTGCATTTTACACTGGGAAGTGCAGATTAGGTTATTTTATGTATCAGAACTCTTGGTAGAAAAATGTTTTCAGAAAATAACTGCCATATATCAGCACTGTTTATATCAGGGGTGTCCAACCTTGGCAACTTTAAGACTTGTGAACTTCAACTCCCAGAATTCCCCAGCCAGAAAACTAATTAGCAGCCAGAGACATGGAAGGGAAGTCTTGCTCCCTTAACCTTTTTATTCTCTCAAACTTCCTTTAAAACAAATTCAGTCAAATTACCAGCATCATTTTTAACTTCTCTTCATTCACACAGTGGTAAAAAAAAAAAAGACTGCCAAATCTCTCAGGGGACAGCATTTCAGATAGTAACAGTAACTGTGGGACTAAGCCAAGTACTATTACGCATTTGCTGCTTTCTATTATCTAAAAGCCCAGATACCCACACTTTAATCAGAAAGGCCCTAGCAAAGACTAATAAACCATCCCAGCCCTTCCTGGTATAAGTATTCCATACCATTGAGTATTCCATACCATTATTTCCCATCTTTTAATGTGCTTATTTTGTACTCTCAGTTTAAAAAATTTAATATGTTTCTTTATTGTGCTGTATTTCTTTTTCTAATTATGAATGTCTGTTCAAAGTATTTTCTAATGCTAAAATGAATATATATATATGTTTTTTCTCAAGATCACCTGGTATACCCAAATATGGGAGGGAGCACACTGCTTCCTCTTGCCTTTCAGCCCCACTCCAGGGGCCCTCAGACAGTCGCATTCACGACAAACCAGTTATACTATATATAAATTTTTTACTGATAAATAAATAAACAGTATAGATCTAGTAGTATAGATCTTTTTCAAGCTATTTAGCTCTCATCAGCTAGCCATACCCTTACTGGGATTCGAACCTGCCTATCAGGCAGTAGCTTTAACCTCTAAGCCACAGGCTTTCCTCCCTTATCAGCTGAACCAGGGGAGGGATTATATGTTCTTTCTCAAGATCACCTGGTCGCATTCACGACAAACCAGTTATACTATATATAAATTTTTTACTGATAAATAAATAAACAGTATAGATCTAGTAGTATAGATCTTTTTCAAGCTATTTAGCTCTCATCAGCTAGCCATACCCTTACTGGGATTCGAACCTGCCTATCAGGCAGTAGCTTTAACCTCTAAGCCACAGGCTTTCCTCCCTTATCAGCTGAACCACGGGAGGGACTATATGTTTTTTCTCAAGATCACCTGGTATACCCAAATATGGGAAGGAGCACACTGCTTCCTTTTGCCTTTCAAAATATATATATATATATATATCTACATATATACAGTATATGTGTGTGTGTACCGGGGGTTCCTGTATACATACATACATACATACATATATACAAGGGATATATATGATTGATATATATATATATATCTATATATCACTGTCCATTTTGAATACATAGCGGAAAGAGGAAACTCGAG
>QLTV01003121.1:2191250-2207864 GCA_003457575.1 Thermophis baileyi
ATAGAGAGAGAGAGAGAGAGAGAGAGAGAGAGAGAGAGAGAGAGAGATACACACACACACACGAATATATCACATCCACCCACCCAAATATGCATGTTTGAGGCTGAAATGCTGATGATATTTTATATGGTGCCTCCCAGAAACTCCAAAATACCATTTATTTATATGTATGCATGTATGTACATACTGTATGAATATTTGAGAACCAATTTGGTGTAGTGGTTAAGGCATCAGCCTAGAAACCGGGGCACTGTGAATTCTAGTCCCATCTTAAACACAAAGCCAGTTGGGTGATGTTAAGCCAGTCACTCTCTCTCTCAGCCCCCAGGAAGGAGATAATAGCAAACCACTTCTGAAATCTTGTCAAGAAAACTTCAGGGACTAGCCCAGGAGTTAACAATGACTCAAAGGCACCAAAATAAAATATGCAGATATACATCCATCCATACCTCAAAGCTTGTACTGAATACTCCATTAGGTCTAGTAGGTTTGTAATCACAACACCTAAAAAGCATGCATGAGACTTGCCTAGAAATCTAAACAACAACATATTGGCCAACTCCTATTCAACAATGTTGAGAGTCCCTCCTTCCAAAAGGTTTTGTGGAAATGCACAGTCTTTATTGCCTTCCTAAATGGCAATAAGGAATAGACCAATCTAACTCAAATTGTAAGCTATTCCAAACAGAGACTGTGACCCCGAACTGGTAACGGCCCGCTGGTGATGTCACGATGATGTCACCGAACCGGATCGGTCGGTGCCAGTCAGTGAGGGCCGCCATCTTTTTTTTGAATTTTTTTTGAATTGTTTTGAATTTTTTTTGAATTTTTTTTCCTTCTGAGCATGCGCAGAAGCTGACTTCTGGCACTGTGCATGCGGTCGCCATCTTTTTTTTGGCTTTGTTTTTTTTTTTTTTTGGCTTTTTTTGGCTTTTTTGTTACTGCGCATGCGCGCACGAAGCGCATGCGTGCCCACGAGGCATGCCCATGTGGCGCAGGAGGGAGCGAACTGGCAGCGAGGTAAGTTGGAACCCACCCCTGCCCAGAATCCATCTGTTGAATTGGCCCAGAAGCCAACCTATAGCCAAGTCAGCTCCCATTCTATAGAAGCTCAACCATCATTCATGGGTAAGCATCGCTGAAGCTGTAACTTCCAATCTGAGTAGCCCAAGTGAATTGCAGTAGTCTAGCCATGAAATGACAAGGACCTGAATCACTATAGGTCAGGGGTGTCAAATTGGTGGCCTGCGGGCCGGATGCATCATGAGCAGGCCACGCCCACTCCAGCTCTGCAAATGGGAAAAATGTCAAAAAAAGTGACAGCAACGTGGCGCGGTGAGTTTGACACCTGTGTTATAGGTAATCTCATGGATCCAAAAAGATCACATCTGATGAACCAGATGAAGCTAGATAAAGTTTTCTTGAAAAGAAATGATGGAGATAGCTCGTCTGAACTAACCAAACTGCCAGGATTTCCCTCAGTAAAACACAGGAGATGGCAGCTCATCTCAAAGGACATGTCATTTGGCTTTCTCATATACTTGTATCCTTATAGCTAGACACCACTTCATTTTCTTCATTTTCATAATAAACAATTGCCTTATGGATGTGATAAATGGACCAATCTACTAACTGAAGTACAGCATTAGTCATAGCTGGGCCCTCTTCTTCTCCTCCTCTTTCATTGGATATACAATTCTTGTCTTAATAGATTAGACTAGGCATGTCCAATCCATGCCCGACTGCCCGTGGTCTGCATGCAGCCCTGGACAGGTAGTAATGCATCCCCATAAGATCCTAAATTTTATTATGTGATTTATATACATTAACTATATTATATATTTTATATGTGACCCAAGACAATTCCTCTTCATTCAGTGCATCCAAGGCAAGCCAAAGGTTGGACACCCATGGATTAGACAAAAATATCATGTAGTGTCTTGAGAAGATATATCAGAGCTCAACATTGCTACATATGCTTTGCTTGAGAAGTTCCAAATTCTTTCCCAGGTTTTTCCCCCCAAACCTATTCAATATTCTGAAGTATAATTGCTAATCATTGTAGGAAATATGTTGCTTGATCAGAGAGAGAAATCATTCTTCCTATCCAAATTTAGATTGCCTTGATCACTATGCAAATGGTGACTTTGACTAGAATGAAAGTGGCGCCAGAATCCAAGTGAGTAGTATTTACAAGAGGGGTAAATATCATATCTGGTTGTCATGCTGCAGGTCCCTCCTTCCTCTGACTGAGAGACCAATGGTTAGCTGATTACATGCAAGATGCTGAACTTCCCTCCATAAATAGAGGTTTGTGTTCACAGAGCACTTTGGCACTTCCTCAGAACTAAGTAACTTGATAATGGAAAATGATGAGTATTTATTTTCAAAAATTAGAACAGTACCTACTAATATTGTGCAGCTTTTGAGCCAAAACATAATGTCAACTTGATGTACAACATGATATTCCTGAAGAATTTGCTTCCTTTTGCAATGTGGGCTCTTTTGTTTCCTGTTCTTCCACTTCCTCTGTTTCTTCCACTCAACTCCTCAGTAACATTGGCATTCTTCATAAGCATTAAAGGCTCTCTAGACCCTGAACATTTTTCTCACTTTGATCCAAGTACCGAATTCATCCTTATACCTGATATTCTGCAAATTTTATGCTGGTCCCTAGAAAACGTGCACCATTCTATTAAGTGCTATGCAGCTGTGTCGCTTGAATCCTGTTTCCATTTCTAAGTGGAGAAATTGCAGCTGTATTAAAGGGTTGCCAGATAAACCTTTATTGATTCTCAGTGTTAAAAAAAATCCTTCTAGGCATAATGGAATCTATTTTTTATGTGGGCTAGTCATTGAACACATTTGTCTGTTTGTTCTTTTTGTCCCTCTTGCATATAAGTGCTCATGTCTATCCAGTTCTGTGTTCAGGTTAGCTTAGCTACTAATTTAAAACCCTGCAGGGGAAAAAAAACACATTGATATGTGTTTTAAATAAAATCCAGGCCAGACACAGTAGCCAGGAGGTGTGTGTGTGTGTGGGGGGGGAGGGGTATGTCCCTTTTTTTGACCATTTTTGGTGGTTGACTGGGGGAGTCTGAAAATTCACATGAGTCGGTGAAGCCATACTGTATGTCTGTATTTATATGCTCTTTCTTAAAAGATCAGCCTGCAGAACAACTTGAAAAATGAGTTGAAAATGGCTAAGAAAATATATATAGTATGTATTGTTAATGTTCATTGTTTCTAGTGGCAGTCTTGTCAATCAACACTCACACATACATTTCTCAGAGAATGACTGGTCTAGTGAACGACTATCTGAGGGGGAGATGACGTTAGAGAGCAGAATGCCATCAAAACATATCATCTGCATGCAACAGCAGCTCTTCCTGACACTGGAGCTTTTGGACAGCTTTTGGACTTGTAACAGGAGGAATTCATGGGCTGAACCCCTCTACTGTTTCCAAAACAGGAAATTATCTAGACCAGGGGTATCCCACCTTGGTAACTTTAAGACTTGTGGATTTCAACTCCCAGAAATAACCAGTCAGCGTGGATGACTGGGGAATTCTGGGAATTGAAGTCCATAGGTTTTAAAATGACCATGGTTAGACACTCCTGATGTAGACCAACTGCTAGGCTCCTCTAAATTTGTTTTCTGTTATGTTTAACTTAAGCCCCAAGAACAAAATGGAAAGGCAGAGAGATCACTTGGTTTTTTCCCTTCCAACGGTGTGAAATTTGGGTTTGACACAGCTTTCCAAAGTTGAAACATTCTGACTTTAGCTAGCTAATAATGTTATGGTCATATTTTCCTTTCTTTTCAAAATATAGACATAAGTTAATATTCCTTTGAACCATGAACTGTCTTGGAAGGATATTTGGTTAGACTGAAGGCTGACAGATAACTAATTTCTGATTTGCACATTAAGTGGTGAGTTATGGATCAGGTTGTTGTGCCTCATAATTCTCAAAGGTCAATCTCATCAAGCATTGCAAATGAATACAAATTACCATTTGTCAAGGTTAACTTCTTGTAACATACAGGCCACCATTTCATTCGGGCTTAGTTCAGGGAAAAAAGTCATTTGCATCACCCTAAATATCAGCTATAGCTACACAGTAAAATTCCACATTTCCCTGATCAAAATCTCAGTTGGGGGTAACTTGTTTGGGTTTATTTTTTTCCCCTTTAAAGTGGAAAGCCTTGGGATTGTTCGACCAATTTAATCTTTAGGTCATCTTCTTCCAGTCTATGTAATGGAATGATCAATAATACTATTTAAAGTTCTATCCTAGTTAATCATTATAAATGGGAGGAAAAGTGGAGAATACTTTCTAACTAATGTAGGTGCCTGCTTGAAAAATGTGTGTTTGTGGCTTTCACAAAATTAAAAGTAAACTTTTAAACTTGCTAGAGAATCCCCTCAAAAAATATTAAAGAAACTAAACTGAAATGCAGCTATAACTAAATATATGTATGTGTGTATTTCTGCCACTTGCAATATCCTGAAGTTTCATGTAAGTAGGTACTCAACAAACATTGAAAAAGGCTGTTTTAACACCTTGTGATGGTATCTCCGTGTCTATAGAATAAAATAGAATAACAGAGTTGGAAGGGACCTTGGAGGTCTTCTAGTCCAACCCCCTGCTTAGGCAGGAAACCCTATACCACTTCAGACAAATGGTTATCCAACATCTTCTTAAAAACTTCCAGTGTTGGAGTATTCACAACTTCTGGAGGCAAGCCATTCCACTGATTAATTGTTCTGTCAGGAAATTTCTCCTTAGTTCTAAGTTGCTTCTCTCCTTGATTAGTTTCCACCCATTGCTTTTTGTTCTACCCTCAGGTGCTTTGGAGAATAGTTTGACTCCCTCTTGTTTATGGCAACCCCTGCGATCTTGGAACACTGCTATCATGTTACCCCAGTCCTTCTTTTCATTCAACGAGACATACCCAATTCCAGCAACCATGTGTGGCCTTACCAAGGCATTATAAAGTGGTATTAACACTTCACATGATCTTGATTCTATCCCTCTGTTAATGCAGCCTAGAACTGTGTTGGCTTTTTTGGCAGCTGCTGCACACTGCTGCCTCATATTTATTATTATTATTATTTATTAAATTTGTATGCCGCCCAACTCCCAAGGGACTCTGGGCGGCTGATATTTAAATGGTTGTCCACTAGGACTCCAAGATCCCTCTCACAGTTACTACCGTATAAAATAGAGCCCTTTATCTGAGAGTCATCCAAAGGTTGTCATCACATTGTTATCTCAGATAGGAAAGAGAGGGGAGGTATTAAATACATGAGCTTAATTTTAATTACAATTATTAATCCTATTCTAATTTTATTTTCTTCTCTAGGCCCTGCCAAGTATTTGGCATGTATGGCTCCCGTCTTTCCACTCCAAGTCTAAATCTATCCCTTGTCCAAAAGAGATCGCACTTTTTGCATTAGGCTGTAATCTTGGGAAAGTTGAAATGGTACTTGGCATTTATGCTGTATATATTTCATAGAAATAAAGTGGCAGTAAAATCATATGAACGGACAGAGAAAACTTGCAGAAAAAAATGCTTGAAAACAAAGCATATTTTTCTTCCGAAGGTAAGAGTTGAATCTATCGTTTTCTCTGTTAGCCACACCCAGTTTGGGAACCATTCACAGTCACCTGTGCTGCAGCCACACCCAATCTCAATGTAGACTCAGATTTGATTGAAGTAATCAAATTATTCATCTGCTCTAACTGGCTTTAGCTTTCCATGCTTTGGGGCAAAGCTGCTTCCCACCATCTGCTCACTTTAACACTAGAAATGTTAAAATCGTTTTACCTACTTGCCCACTCTGTCATAGCCCACCCCACATAGTCTTATAGTTCTGCTTTTTAAAGCTTATTTTCCTGCTCTACTATAGTAGTTTTCATGAAAAGGTTTCATGATAACCTACTCCATATGTTCTTGTCTTCGATAGAACAGAATTTTTTCTTTGTTTTCCAATTGCTCCTTTCTGATAATCTATGGAAGTCCGAAATGTACATGGCAATTTAAATCTGCAGTGTGACACAGCACTGTAGTAAAATTAAAAAAAAAAAAAATCTTAGGGAGTTGGAGAAATCCCCAAGTCTGATTTAGTGGTCAAAATGACATGATATCGCTGTTAAGATGTTATTCACCATCAACCATTATTTCAGTAAAAATAAGGCATTCTTGAGGAGTGAGATTAGAACACTGGGGTGCTGATTGGCAGACTTGCGTTCAAGACCCAGTGCTGTCGCAGGGTGGGATGAGCTCCCGTCACACACTCCAGGTGCTGCCAACCCAGCAGTTTGAAAGTGGGTGACCGCAAGTAGATTGATGGTTACCAGTTTGGTGGGCAACTTCATAGGGGCATAAAAGCAGCCCCCCAACTGGGCATCCGTTGCTTCTGACACACACAAAAATGTATTCTTGAGAAAACCTAGCCATGATTTATAGTTAAATGTCCAACAATCAATGTTGTCAGTCATGTTTGCTTGTATTTCAATTTCTATTCCAAAGGTGCTTTTCTAAAAGGTAACTGGACTTTCTTGGTTGTTTTTTTTGAATATATATTGAATATATTGAATGTAGGTCTGTGGTTATTCGGGTTTTCTCCCGCGTGAAGTTGGAGATGTCATTGCAATGTTTCGACGAAGTCTCATTCGTCATCTTCAGGCTGATTATCAGGCTTGTGTCTTCAGCCTCCTGCTTCTAGGAGCAATGTTGCTCCTAGAAGCAGGAGGCTGAAGACACAAGCCTGATAATCAGCCTGAAGATGACGAATGAGACTTCGTCGAAACGTTGCAATGACATCTCCAACTTCACGCGGGAGAAAACCCGAATAACCACAGACCTACATACAAATACCCGCGAAAACCTCAAAAAACCAATATATTGAATATATATACACCGTATTTTTCAGAGTATAAGACACACTTTTTTTCCCCTTAAAAGAGGGTGGAAATGTTGGTGCATCTTATACACTGAATACAGCCATTTTTGGCCTCCAAAATCTCCGCCCCGCGCATCCTGTTTTTCGCAAAAATGGGGCGCGCAGAGGGTTTGGGAGCCCTGCAAAGTGCTCCTGGGGGCTGGGGAGTGCAAAAATGCGATGGGAGGGGGTTGGGAGGCGAAAACTGGGCCCATTTTTTGCAAAAAACAGGGTGTGCAGAGGGTTTGGGAGGCCTGTAGAGTGATCCTGGGGGCTGGGGGGAGGGCAAAAACAAGCGAAAAACGGGCTATTTTTCGCAAAAACGGGCCCATTTTTCACAAACATGTATATATATACAGTATGAAGCTTTCCAAGATATAGACATCTATTCCCAATTACAATAACAGGAAAACAATGAAATGTGCAACATGACTTCAAGACACTCCAAGACACAAACCCTGTCTTATTGTGCTTGCATTATGATAGCAACCTCCAGAGCAATAGCATTTAGACTTCTATATTGCCCCACAGTGCTTTACAGCACTCTCTGAGTGGTTTACAATGTAGCAGCATTATTTGCATATTGCCCCCAAATATCTGGGTCCTCATTTTACTGACCTTCGAAGGATGGAAGGCTCAGTCAAGCTTGAGCCCCATCAGGATCAAACTCCAGGCTGTAGGCAGAGTACTGCACTTTAACCACTGCACCACCAGGCTAATGATGTCACATAGAACTCCATAAAGAGGGGAGTTTGCATTGAGACATCATGATTAAAGTTCCATTCCTTACCTCTTTTGCTTCCCTTCTTCACCCCACACAGATGCTGATGTACCAAAACATTCCACTCATCTTCCATTCTGTAGCATCTCAGTGGCTACAGTTTGAAATAGCTATGTTGTTACCTATTTTAATAAATGTATTATGTAGCTTTCCAATTGCATTTATTGATTTGTATTTCATATTTCTTAACCACCCATCCTCCTCAGACCATGCAAAGATATGATTATCAAAGAGAAAGACAAAAATATATAGTGTGAATTATGTACAAAATGCTTCAAATGGACACTTGCTGATCAAAAATCAAATATTAGGCAAAAGCCTTAAATGGCTATATGAGCAGAAAGATACACAAAATGCAAACTTCTCTCTCTCTCCCTCCCTC
The DNA here is from genome assembly GCA_003457575.1 of Thermophis baileyi. Taxonomy (NCBI): domain Eukaryota; kingdom Metazoa; phylum Chordata; class Lepidosauria; order Squamata; family Dipsadidae; genus Thermophis; species Thermophis baileyi. The sequence goes on from QLTV01003121.1 coordinate 2,199,364, forward strand.
TCTCCCCCCTCTTTCTGTCATTTTTTTTTTTTAATGATGTATGCCACCCAAAGTCACTTCTGATCTATGGCTATACAAATTAAATCAATTAATCAATATAGAATTCTTAATTGTTGCAGAAATAGCAGTGATTAATCCTAGCTATGGAAGTACAAGAAAGACAAACCTCACCTCTAATTTCCAGTTCCGTGTTTGTGCGTGGACAAGTTGAAGTGAAAATTTAATTACATTAAACTAAATGTAGTTATACCTTGCTATATGATCTAGAGCCGTGATGGCGAACCTATGGCACGCGTGCCACAGGTGGCATGCGGAGCCATATCTGAGGGCACGCGAGGTGTTGCCCTATGTCAAATGAACTTCCGGTTGGGCCATTTTTCACCCTCCCCAGGCTTCAGGAGGCTTTCCTGAAGCCTGGGGAGAGTGAAAACGACCTTCCCCCTGACCTCCGGATGGCCCAAAATCAGCTGGAATCCGTTTTTCGCCATCCACAGGCTCCGGAGGCTTCAGTGAGCCCTGTGCCCATGTGTGGAGGGGGGGCAGTGTGTGTGGGGGGGGGGGTTGTGCGCGCATGCGTGGGGGTAGGGCATTGCATTATGGGTGTGGGCACGTGCTATCACGCACGCGCGCCCTTTTGGCACCCGAGCAAAAAAAAGATTCACCATCACTGATCTAGAGCTTTGCTCTGCTTGATTTCATAATCTCATGAAGCTCTATAGCCATAAACCCAATTATGTTCCCATTTGAGATCCTCTAGTTTAATATTGAAAGCATATAAGTGGAGGGATCTAGTCCAGAGAGCAACAGCACACCTATTGTACACATTTTGTATATCTAAAGAGAAATTGAAATTGACAGTTTTGTTCATCTGCAACTGTTATCCAGATATCAAAAAGGAACATCTTGTATAACCTGGTCCTAACCTGATGATGTGGCCATCTGCCAATCCTAAAATATCAAGATCATGAAATTTAAAAAAAAAACTGATCTCAGTTGCGTTTCATCATGACCCATAACCATCTCTAGATAATTTTATCCCACCCACTCTTTTCTCCATTCCTCTCTGTGTTTATTTAATGTATGGCTAGCTGGAAAAAAGTTATAGAACTCTGTTTTGGTACATGATAATTACAGCAAGATTATTATATGCACAAAGAAGGAAAGATTCACCATCTGGATCAGCTTCAATGGAGCAATTGATGATGAAGATGATCGAACTTGCTGAGATTAACTTCTTGGAGCAGAGAAAAGACAATATCTACATTTATTGCTAACTGTAAACCTCTCATGGACTTTTTGCATGAAACAGAAAAAAAACTGAACATATGATTTATGGTTTTAATGATTAGATAGGATAGATTATAGAGAGAAGCGAGTCATGTGCACCATGGATGAATAAACTGTAAATTTACAGTTGTGTTATTAAAAAAGATCAGAAGCTACTTCTTTATTTCTTTTTTTCTATTTCTTATTTTCCTTTTGCAGATTTCGCTTTTTCTTTGATTTGTTTCTTTTTCTTTTCTTTTTTCTTATTTTATATTAGTTTTGTATTAGGTTTCATCTTTCCTTTAATTTTTTTTATTGTATTCATATGTGTATACATATACATAATGAAGGAAAATATCTGTGTGGCTAAAACAATTGGCTGTGCCATTATGTATACTGATATAGATTAGTAGATATCAGGAGACTATGCATTTAACACATCAATATCTGTCTGTCTGTCTGTCTGTCTATCTATTTTTAAATCCCATCCTTATTACTTTATGAATAACTCAAGATAATACTCCTTCGTCTCCTTTTTTCACACGACAACAATTCTGGGAGGTGGGTTGGGCTATGAGAGGCTGGCTTAAAGTCATCCAGGTAGCTTTCATAGGTAAGACAGGATTTGAACTCACGGTCTCCCGCATTGTAGCCTGGTGCCTAAACCATTAGACTAAACTGGCTCTCTTATGATTATATCAATTGTGTTCTCTTCTAAATGTAACCCTCCTCTTTTCCATTTCTATAACTATCTGTCAGCTATCTATTTATCTAAGCAATTAATGAGACATGCTCATAATAAACATGAATTATTTTAATTGAGTCTGTCTCTCTCTCCCCCCCTCCCCTTAACCCAACATGATTGCTATTGTAGAGAAAATACGAGGTGGGAGCATTCTATACGGTGCCTTGAGTTGTACAAAATAAAGTAAAATGTACATTTATTTGCTTGTTTGCTTGTTTATGCAGTGACATAGCTGTCCTGCTCACCCTTGCGCCTTTAGGCAGCGTACAAAAAGAAAAGTAAAATCATAATCAGCAAGTACAAAACAACATACCTCACTGAAACTTACTAAAACACTCAAAAGGCTGCCAGAAATGAAATATTTTTTAGTTGGTCCACTGGAAACAGAATGTCTTACTATTGGAGCCCTATTGAGTTATTCACACAAGGCTAAGAGAGTCCAGGGCTCATAAGTTTATATGTTAAGTCCTTCCCTTTTATTTTCTTGCTTTACTTAGGTTTTGAAAGGTGGGAGAGCAGTATTCCAGCTCAAACAAATGTGAATTCAGGTTTTTTTTTCCAGACCTCCAGTTGAACATGTGGGTATCCTAGAAGGATCCTGCAGGGCCCTGTTCTCTACGGTAGTTTGAAGTCCTTTGTGTATTTAGCTGAATATTTGAAAAGTGTACATGCTGAGCTTTTTACAATGTAATTGCAGCTATAATCCAGCATTGCATCCAGTGATCAAAAGGCTTATGAACCTGAAACTATTGAGGAAAAGTTTTGTTGTGATAAGGGACAAAACTCCATATTAAGGGGCGTGCATAAGCGCACCAGCGTGCCTACCGTCCCTGTCCTACTGTCCTATTGTCCTCATCTATCTGTATTCACTTTGATTATGTTTATACCTATATCTGCTATCTTGTACATGTTTGACAAACAGATAAATAAATAAAAATAAAATATCCTTTCCCTCCAGATACTAATATGGAACTTGCTGAATCCCAAAGGAATGTCTCAAGTTTTCCTTTCATCATCTCCTACCATCCAGCTCCCAAAGTGCGGCTAACTCTCTATGAATCTTAAAAATAATATTTGTGGGAGAGAAAGGAAAGCGCTTCCATAAACAGCTGCTTGATGGGATATTTCCGCTGGTGCTTTCATAGCATTTATCTCTGCATTTTTCTCTGAGCACTGGCATACACATGGCTTATCTCTCCACTCCATTCCCCCTTCTGTAAAATGACAGGGATTGTGCCCTACAATAATTTATACACAAACAGTGACTTCAGTGCATATGGACTGTGCAGCCACGCGGGTGGGCAAGAATTTCAACTCCAGTGGTTCAAATGCACACACTGAGTTCAGTCTTTCATTTTGCTTTGTTTTTCACCTTTCCTTTCAAAGCGGGCTCTGATAAGAGCAGCCTTCAACATATCTCTCTCCAGTGTATCCTACCGAGGTTTTTCCATTGGGTAGAAGCTGGCCTGAGACCCTTGTCACCTGCAGCTTTTCTGCTTTCCTTAGATCTTCACTGTTTGATTTTCCACTTCTCATCAGAGTCACTTCAAGTTCACCTGTTAGTATTGGACAAGGTACAGTCCTGGGGACTCAGAAACCTGTCATCCTGAGGAACACAATGTTTAACAATGGAAACAAAATGCCTCTGATCTTGTTTGTCAACTAGGAAAATGCAGCTTTGAAATCTTGCAGTTGTGCGTCAACTGTTTAATCCGTGCAAAAACAAACAACCCGAAATACAAACTGTACAGTTTTTTCCTCTCTAAAACAACCTGCTCAGATCTTGTTTCTTTTTAAGTTACCTAGCTCTCATTTCCTAGTTGGTAGTTCCTTATAAACTAGTTGGTTTATAAAAATGTCTGCATGAAAATGCATATGCATTTTGGGTGCATGTAAAGGTATATGTACACAATTTTGCCCCATTTATGTTTTTTTTTCTGGCCACTTTGTTTGCATTATAATTTCCCTTAATATATATACATCTTTTTCTATGTGTTTTTCTCCCTAATATATGCATTTTGCATACTTTTGGTTGTGAGGACCTCAAGAACTCATCTGGAGAAGTACAATTTTGAAATGTGACTATACCGTATTTTGGTTGATTTATTATTCTAGGCAGAATAAATTAATTCATATTAAAAGATGAATTCAAACTATTTTTTTTCTCATTCCCAAATGATGACAAGTCCTGCTAGAAAAATAACTTGTTTTCTGTGACTCAACATGTAATTGAGTATTTACACAAATACCAGAACGTTAGATTTATGAAAATAATTGCAGTAACAGAGGTTTGTCTGTAGCATATGGAATGCAGATTGCCATATTGTATTTATGATGCCATGCAATTTAACACATGCCTCCTTCTTCCTTTAGTGACTAATTATAGAAAAACAAATATGAGTAAAAGCACCCTCATCTATTTTTCGGGAAAGCAGTTACCTGACCACTGGCTCTGATGTTAAATATGTGTAATTCGTTTACATATATTACAGCACTACCATTCTGCACTGGAATGTATACTTATTTTTGCTACAAAGTTAATGGAAATAAAGATCAATAGGCCAAATTGATTTTGGATGCATCAGTTAATTAAATCAACTATAGGACTTTAACTAAAAGGTATTAAAGCAATTCGATAAAATCAAGAGACAGTAAATTCAGATGCAAATATTTTCATAGATTATTTTTCCCTTCAAGTAAAATCTGCAAGAGATGTCAAAAAAAGTTAAGGTGGCAGATCTGTATGATTGAAGCCCACCCCTTTTTAATCTGCCTTGTGATAAAATCAGAAATGAGGCTTCAAGTCGTGTCTTGGCCTCCATTTTGACCTTCTTCTTTAGATCCTCATATCAGTCAAGGAACTACGTAGTTAATGTAGTAGTTAACATATGTAGTTAATACTATCCGGTCGAACAGTTACGTGGTTAATTACTGTAGCAATCTTGACCTCCTGTTTTAAACTGTCGACAGCGTACAAATATCAAAGTGCGGCAATAAAAAGATTCAAAATGTTTGTTAAGCTGCAACTTTATTTTTTCTTCCCCCACTCCTCAATTTCTTTTGTCCATCCCTCTACTGGTTGAGCCACAATGTTTGGCTTTCTTCAGAAAGAAAAAATGATGAAGCTAAATTAACAATGCAATCTTTTAAGGTCTACTAGGATGACAGTCCTATTGAGTCCAGTTGGGCTTAAACCCAAGAAAAGGAGTATAGATCTGCACCTATTACCAATATTTGAATTAACCAATGATTTGGTTCACCTCCATTGTCTTTTTGACAGGCTACAGATGTTGAAAGAGGCTGCCAGTTAAAAAGGATGAGTACATTTGTCACCCGTTAGTAAGGCTGTGACTACCAAAGATGCTTCGATGGTTATAACAATGCTTCCTTATCCAGCTCCATAGTACCGTTGCTGCTGTGGTTTTCTCCAAGTAAGGATCCTTAAAAAATTCTTGTCCTGGAAACAGCCCTTCCTGAAAGTGTGTTTCTATGGACAAATTGTGGTTTTCATCATAGCAGGAGATGCTTTTCATCCCCAAAATCGTTGTGTTCTAAATCAGTGGTGACAGGAACTATTTATTTCCTAGTTCTTACTTTTGTTCTGCAGCGCTTATATGCTACAACAGAAGAAATCTAATAGTTGCAAAACTATTGGTATTCTGCCTCTTGTAAGGGAGCCCAAGACAATGTACATAAGGCTCTTTCCTCTTTTAACTCACAAGACCAGCCCTATGAGGAAAATTGGGCTAAAAGAGAATGACTGGCCCAAAGTTATCCAAGATTTTCTATGGTTTTCCTGCTTCTAGTCCAACACCCAGTTGGATTTTGAAGGACAACCCCTCATATGATTTATGATCTATTTTTAGCTGGTTGCCTAACACATAGTAACAAAGTTAAATATCTTATTGTTGCTTATTTCTTGGACAATATCCAAAAGGGAGGAGAAATCAGAATCAAGTGCATGGGGAAAAAAAGCTTACATTGAATTTCGGCTAGAGGAACTGCAACCTAAGGATTAGTTTCTCTTTTCTGCCTTATTTGACCTTCCCATAGTTCATTAAGTTGTGCCAAAATCTTCTTTTCAATTCCCATAAATTTTCTTTCCCCCCAAAAAATGGGGAAGGCGGGGGGGGGGGAGAGGAGAGGCTTCTGTTTTTTAATTTCATTCTCTCTCTCTTTTTTTTTTCTGAAGCTCTCTTATGCCGAAATGAAAAAGGAGACTGGCATCATCAACTTTCCTGCTCTTGAGAGGAATCCAGTCATGCGCTTGTCCCTTTCATTGAAGGTTGGGAAGCTAGAGAGGCGGTGGGCCATCGGAGGGATGTGGACGCTACGCCATATCACAGCACTCTGAAATAACTGAAATAACCTTACATCCATTCCTCAGATTTTTTTTTTTAAAAACCTCCCTTTTTACGTCACTAATCCCTTAATTCAGGGTAGAGTCGGGGGGCGACTGGATGGAGCAGAGCATTTATTGGCTAGATGCCCTTCCTGACACCATGTGGAGTTTGCAGCAGATAATTTTTCTTTGTGCCTTAGGAAAGAGAAGCATCTGCCACTACCTAGGATTGAACCCTCAACCTTCTGGGTGGGAGGCGAGTGTCTTCACCACTGTGTCACCACACTTCTCATAACTAACATTTTCTTCTTCTTGGGTAGAGGTGGGGATGGGGGGAGGTAAGGGAAAAAAACCCCAATTTCTTTCCTGTCCAATAAAAGAGTTTGTACATGAAAAACTTGGCATAGCAATAATTAAACTAATAAGTACCAGACATTAGCCATTGTTCTCCAAAGATTCTTCTTCAGTGTAAAGGGCCATAACTTACAATTACAGTATATGCTTCTATATTTACAGCCCATCATAAAAAAAAAAGACTGATGGTACTATTCAGAAGTGTTTCCTTAGGAAGAGAACCCTTCTGTGCTTCCTTGGCAGATATGAAGGAACACTGTGCATTAATAGCAGCAATGTAAACAGTTGTGGCCTTTATTTAACACAGAGATAAATGTAACTCATTGTTGGCCCTAGAATCCTATGTTTTCATTGTTCAGTGCATTTCTGTTCGTTTCAGATGCTGCTCTTTCCTCAATTATTTCATGCACCGTATTTCACCTGAACATTGCTTTGGCAAAGGTAAGCTTCCTTGCTATAGCCCACATTGGAAAGGTTAACTGCACATCTCAAACAAGCAGAGTATATCAAAAGACCTGCCAACTTTTGATGACCTTGGAACACCTTTAGCTCCAAAGGAACTTACGATTATCAGCCCCTGCCAAGCTCTGACATTTAAGAGTCAGGTTCAGCTTGGTTGTTTTTAATGATAATATTTTGAATTATTTATGGATATATTGTCCTTGAGGACATTGAACTGAAGCTTGTAAGTCCACAAAGCTTTGGCTCACCCATGCCTCTCACTAAGATAGGCCTTTGTATTGCTGTTGATATTCTGCCACTTAAGACATGCCATTGCTACTGCAGTTCTGTAGGTACCATGTGTCCCCAAAAATAAGACCCTGTCTTATATTTTTTTGAACCCTGAAATAAGTGCTTGGCCTTATTGCCATGCACTCAAAAGCCCGATTGGGCTTATTATCAGGGGATGTCTTATTTTGGGGGAAACAGGGTAATGCTGCACTGATTCAGAGACATACAGTCTTCCAGGCTGAAATGTTCACATTATCTCTTGGGGGAGCCTTTGGGGGTAATGGTCACACAAAGTGAGTTGGGCTGGCAGCTGTAGGCTGGATACCCTACATCAGAGGTGGGATTCAGCAGGTTCTGACCAGTTCTGGAGAACCGGTAGTGGAAATTTTGAGTAGTTCGGAGAACCAGTAAATACCACCTCTGACTGGCCCCGTCCCCATCTATTCTCTGCCTCCCAAGTCCCAGCTGATCGGGAGGAAATGGGGATTTTGCAGTAACCTTTCCCTGGAGTGGGGAGGGAATGGGGATTTTGCAGTATCCTTCCCCTGCCACGCCCACCAAGCCACACCACGCCCACAGAACTGGTATTAAAATTTCTTGAATCCCACCACTGCCCTACATATTTACTATACACCATACCACACACTATCCATCCATCTCTCTCTCTCTCTCTCTCTCTCTCTCTCTCTCTCTCTCTCTCTCTCTCTCTCTGTGTGTGTGTGTGTGTGTGTGTGTGTGTGTGTTTTCTTCATTTGCTTTATGCCTGTATCAGCACATGCAGGTGGGTGGTCTCCAATGTAGTTGGTTGTCTGTTGTACAGCTTCCAGCTGTTTGAGATACTTACGAATTTATGCCCTACTCTGATAATTGGGCCACAAAAATCACACTGGAAAAAAACACTTATTTACTATACTGGGAGTGGGGAATAGATAAGGAAAGATGTGTATTATCTACACATCTATGGTAAGAGGTGTTTTTTTTAAATGAAGTAATGATCACATAGGAGCTTCCCTATATTTCCCCAAGCAAAATTCAAGACTGGAACAGCATGTCACGGAGATA
>QLTV01003121.1:2212306-2231833 GCA_003457575.1 Thermophis baileyi
CTCCACTCCACTCCACTCCACTCCACTCCACTCCACTCCACTCCACTCCACTCCACTCCACTCCACTCCATTCCATTCCATTCCATTCCATTCCATTCTATTCTATTCTATTCTTTTGCCATATTCCTCTCCATATTTTGGACTGAAGCCCTAAGCATACTGCTCAAGTGTAGCCATTGATGTCTACTAGGATTGAGGGTCCTTTTCTGAAAATATTTGTTTCGAAGGGTGATCCACTATTGGTTACCTGTACAGATGTTTCACCAGTATGGTATTAGGAATGTATCAGTTGCTAAATATCAGCCTTGTGAGGTAGACCAGACAGGAAGCATTAGAGCAAGCTAATTTTACTCAACTATAAAGTTACATTAACAGAGTATTGCAAGTCTTTCTCTCCCTTTACAACTCAAGAAATTAGGGAAGGTCCCTTCTGAACTACTTGTTCCACTCCCATTCCTGCTATGCTAAGTTGCCTTTTACCTGACCATTCCCCTGACTGTGTCTCTTTTCCCTGTCTCCCAAAGGTCATTCAAACATACCATTACACTAAATTAACACTTTCCACCAACACATACTTTTAAGCAGCATACTGTATATGGGGCATTTTGTTCACATATGTGAGACACGGTATCTGCTGCAACCAGGCATATATTTTCTTGTGAGTATGCTTGCTAGCCACAAAGCATTCAAAGTAGACTGACACAGGATTGTACCATTCATATTTCCAACTGCAAAAAAGGAAAGCACATAAACAACTTTTTTTCACTTTACTGTATACCTAAATTCTCATGACATGGTATGCAGGCTTTGGAGCATTTTTTCTTTAATCATAAGTAACTTTGGCAAATGTGTTCTTTTTTCCTACAACTTTCTCTACTTTCAGAATATAGTTACACGCACTTCCTTTATATTGTTTTATTTTTATATTTTGCTTGTTTAATTCCATAGCTTTGTTCTCTGAGTCTTGGTTACTATTTCCCTCTATTTTGTTCTATTTATGGACATCACTCTATGTAAAAGCTCTGAATGTCATAAAATTGATAGCTTCTGTATTCAGATGTGGAAATGTCAACAGTGTTTAGATTCAGCTGTAATCTAACAAACCTTTAAAAGTTTATGTATGTTTAGGACTTGTTCCCAACTGTGTGAATAGCACAAGAAAAAGATGATATAAATAGCCTGACAACATCCTGTAATCCAAATTATCTACACCTAATTTAAGTGAGTTTTGTGTCTTTGTTGTTTACTTTTTGGAACCAGGCCATTTTTGTTTTATTTTGTGCTTAAACTTTTAGCTGTCAATAAGAAATATATTATAAACACTGCTGTCTGCATCTGTTGCATTTGAAAACTGTTCCTGTGATAGATTTTCTCCTTCTCCTTCTCCTTCTCCTTCTCCTTCTCCTTCTCCTTCTCCTTCTCCTTCTCCTTCTCCTTCTCCTTCTCCTTCTCCTTCTCCATTGTTCCTCTGTCTTTGTGCAGTTACAAAGAAATGTAAGGCTTACATTTTCTTTCTAAAATCATAATTCTAAGAAAGAAAAGGAAATCTTAAAAAGCTCTTTTGGTTTAATTGTCGTTAAAAAACAGTTGCTACCAACCTGCCTTCCATTGAGGACCTGTATACTGCACGACTCAAAAAGAGGGCTGTGAAAATATTTACAGACCCCTCACATCCTGGACACAAACTATTTTAACTCCTACCCTCAAAACGACGCTATAGAGCACTGCACACCAGAACAACTAGACACAAGAACAGTTTTTTCCCGAACGCCATCACTCTGCTAAACAAATAATTTTTATTTGTCAACTATTTACTAAGTCTGCACTACTATTAATCTTCTCATTGTTCCCATCACCCAAGTCCTCCCACAAATGACTGTAACTTTGTTGCTTGTATCCTTACAATTTATATTCACTTGTTCCTTCTATTATTTGTTTGCTTATNAAAAATTCTATTCTATTCTATTCTATTCTATTCTATTCTATTCTATTCTATTCTATTCTATTCTATTCTATTCTATTCTATTCTATTCTAATAAAACTGGTATTTAAGTAGCAGGGAGAAATGAAGAATGTTTCTTTACTTCCTATTCTGGCATTCTTACAATGATTGGTGGGCATAATTCAAGTGAGAAAATAATTGGATGGAGATATTTATATAATTCTTCTAGACCATTGCCTGAATCAAAAAATGTATCCAAGTATGTAGGGGAATGGACCCACATGTGTTCCTCCACATTTCATGCATGTGTACCAATATCATGTCTTCAGTTTTGAGCTTTGTTCTGTCAAAGTAGCAGTGCAGATGACTGGGATTGCTCTTATATTGACGATATAAAGGATAAGACCAGTGGTGGGCTGCAACTGGTTTAACAACCGGTTTGGTGATCGCGTGCTTTGCGCGCACACGCACGCCTAACACGCTTGTGCGTAGCATTCAAAACACAGCAATTTGAAGCTCAGCTGCTTACTTTCTAAGGCAGCCCCGGTAAGTAGAACAGCAGAGATGCGGAAATCAGCTGTGCTACGTGAATCAGCTGAGCCAGAAAGAAGGAAATATAGGACAGGATAGCACAGGGGCGGGTGGGCAGGGCCAGCTGATCATCGGAACTACCGGTTCACCCGAACCGGTCTGAACCAGCAGCAGTCCACCACTAGATGAGACCACCATTCTTATGCATTTTTGAGGCCACCATCATATCTGGCTTGCAGATATGTGTAAGGCAAAAATTGATAAGTTTTGGTGGTGATGATAATAACTTGCATTAAGGAGTAGATTGTTCATATTTTTCATTTTTCAAAGATTGGAATAAACTTATATAGTTTATAATACCACAATATTTAGATATTTCTTGCTTTCTTAAGATATTGTTGTTGTTATCTCTGGTAACCCTTAATGGACTTTTGCTGACTAGGCCTGAATGACAAGCTTTAAAGGATTTGTTTACAGTATATATATGAGATGAGATATAAGAAGAAGAGATGATGTGTTTTATTTTAAGAGAAGGCGATAAGTTGCTAAAATTATTTAAACTTGTTATGAAGGGGCAAGTCATTTCTTTATATATTTCTTTTATTTTTACTATATTCTTTTTTCCTTTCTTTCATTTCCTATTTTTCTTCTTCTTTTCTTTCCTATTTTTATATTCTTCTTTAGTTTGTATTGGTTCTTATTTTTTTAACTGTAATGTTTTATAATAAAGTTTGTTGATGAGGTGGAGCAGTTGCTTTCGTGGTGTGGAGACAATAATTTGGTCCTTAACACCAATAAGACCAAGGAGCTTATAGTGGACTATAGAAGGAATAGATCAGACATCCAGCCCTTGATTATCAATGGAGACTGAGTGGAGCAAGTGGCCAGTTTTAAGTTTCTGGGTGTTAGCCTAAAAGAGGACCTGACCTGGGGCACTCACATTGCAGCACTGGTCAAAAGGGCCCAGCAGAGATTATACTACCTGAGACTTCTCAGGAAACAACAACTGAATGAAAAACTGCTGGTGGCCTTCTACCGCTGCACTTACTGCACCTGAGTAAGGTTTGCTAATTGCACAGTGGCAGATAGGACAGTGCTCCAGAGGGTTAACATCATTGCCCAGAGGATCATTGGTTGGTTCCCCTCTTTGGAAGAGCTTTATAGCTCCTGCTGCCTTAAGAAAGTTCAAAACATTCTTAAAGATCCATCTCATCCTGGGCACCCTTTTTTTGAACTATTACCATCTGGCAGATGGTATAGGTCAATAAAAACAAGGACAAATAGGCTGAAAAACAGCTTCTATCCCAGAGCAGTAACTATATTGAATTCTACTGTATAGTGCCAGGTATTGTAGTACTGTATTAATGCAGTATCAGGGGTTTTCAATTCAATGTATAGAGTGTGAAGGATGTGTGTTTTTCTTTTCTTTTTATAGTTATAATGTACACTGAAAATGGCATTTAATTTCATTGTACGAGATGCAATGACAATAAACTATTGGTTTTAAAAAAAAACAAATAGAAAAAGGGCTATGGAAGCCAAAATTTAGAGAACCTGAGCAACAGGCATTACATCATATGAGAAGTTTCAATAACCAAAACATTTGTTGATTTCATGTGAGGACAAAAGAGTTTCATTAAGATTGACAACATCTCAATACCCAAACTTAAAAAAATGAAATTCAATGGTGAGAAAAGTAAGGTTCTATATTTAGGCAAGAAAAACCAAATGAACAGGTATAGAATGGGTGGTAACTGGAGCAATAGCAGTAACTGCAAGAGGGATCCTGGAGTCCCAATGGACAATCACTTAAATATGAGCCAGCAGTGCAGGGATGGGTTCTGGATCCTTTTGCTGCCAGTTCGCTCAGGGTCACGCCGTGTGCGCACGCATGCTTCGCGTGTGCGCGCCCCCCACATGTGCGCGCGCCCCCGCAGCAATCAAAAAATAGCTTCTGCGCATGCGCAGAAGCAAAATCCAAAATGGCGGCACCCACGGAGACGCCGAAAGAACCGGTTCCGTGATGTCATCGCCGGTTCACTAACGGTTCTAAAGAACCGGTTCGAACTGGTAGGAACCCACCTCTGCAGCAGTGTGATGCAGCTGCCAAAAAATAAATAAAAAGCCATTGCAATCCTAGGTTGCATTAACAGCAGGATAGAATCAAGATCATGTGAAGTGTAGTACCACTTTATAATGCTGTGCTAAGACCACACTTGGAATATTACATCCAGTTTTGGTTGCCATGATATAAAAAAAGATGTTGAGACTCTAGAAAGAGGGTAGAGAAGAAAAACAAAGATGATTAGGGGACTGGAGGCTAAAACATATGAAGAACAGTTGCAGGAATTGGCTATATCTAGTTTAATGAAAAGAAGGTGACATGATTCCTCCATTTGGTTTTACATCTAAGGCTACAAAGATTCTTGGATTGGCATACTAAGATTTTAAATAGATTTTGTTTAAATTGAAACTTAAATGTGAATTTGGCAGTTCATTCTGAAGGAAAACATTTAAGAAATCATAAAGGTAGCCAAAAGAGTGTTGAACAAACAAATAATATATTGGATTGGGGAGGAGAGCATCACACAGTCCTAATATCCTTATTCTCACTGATTTTTTGGAAAGAGAGAAAGGGAGAAAATAAAGACACATAGCAAGTTAGCAAATAAATAAATGAATCTAAACCTACGTTGAAGATCCTGACCAAATGGAGGCAAGCCAAACGAAACAAAAGCATAATCTGACAATAACAAACATTTGCATACCTCAATAACTTTCCTACGCAGTAATCTCTTACAGGAACTTTCTTCATTCATGTACTTTCAGAAAATACTACTATAGTGCATTGACCTGCTCGGCAAACATCATCTTTAATCAACCTAATGAATAGCTCTTTTGTTTGCCAGTTGCTGTAGAACAGAAGTCTTCAAACTTGGCAACTTTAAGACTTGTGGACTTCAACTCCCAGCATAGCTGGCCGGAGAATTCTGGGAGTTAAAGTCCACAAGTCTTAAAGTTGCCAAGTTTGGGGACCCCTGCTGTAGAACATGTCATTTGAAAATGTGCGACTTAGAGAGTTTGTATCACTTGAAAATGCAGAAGATGGTGAAGATGGTCTACAGATGTACCCAAAGGGCCTTCTTCCTATTTCTGAAATACAAAGAAGCAATAGAACATGAAAAGGTGTGAGAGGTCTATGTTTAGGAGATACATTTGGGACGAAGGACATGCAGTAAACAAAGTGTTCTTTAAGTGATCTAATAGGAATCGGAGAGAATGAGTTTTGTTGCCTCTAGCTCTGTATTTTCAATAACATGGGTTTGCTCCATTTAGAAAGTATTTAGATTGTTGACCGTCTGCTAGGCTCAGAGCATTTGGACATTTCCAAAGATGAGAAAGGAGGCAAATGTCAGATGCTAAGACTTGACATACTGGAAGTGACATTCTGGAAATGAAGCCATTTTTGCAAGGAAACGTCAAGGTGTTAATTTCAAGCGGTGTTGAGATTCTGATCTCCGCCCAGGCACCTTGTTTGGAAGTCAGCACACCGCTGTGATCCAAATTAACAAAAGGCAGGATGACAGTAGCTTAATGATAGCTAAGAAGCAGGAATGATTCTCAATTCTCCCAGCAAAGCTCAAGATGAAAACAGGCAAACAAGAATAATCTAGGTGGGATAATCTATCTCAGAAGAAAGATAACCTATTTATAAATCGATATTAATTGCAAAAGTCAGAAAGACTTCAGCCTTTTGATGATTTCACAGAAGTGACAATGACTGCATTCTTCTTTGTAATACCGTCTTACCATTTGACTCTTCTTCTCAAATAGTTTATTTTCCTTTTCAAAATCAGATTCCGTTACTAGCATTATGGTGATCTGGTATCTGTTCCTTGGCCTTCTTAGGTCAGAGTAATGTTAATGGATATATTTAGCCACCATGCTACATTGGGACAAACTGTAGAACTGAGCATGAATGAATGGGTGATATTTTACCTTCTTAAGAATAATTAAGCATAATTAATATAGAAATCACCACCATTCAAGTAAATCTCTTCTCCCACGGATTACAACCTTGCTTTTTTTTTTAAAGGTAAACATGACCATAAACAACACCATCATCATTCCTATCAAACAACAGCAAAGCAAGATTTTTTTGCAGACTTTTAAACAACCATATGAAATCTGGCCAGTCCTCCCCAAGTCTGATTTGTCTGAATAATGGCTGGAGCCAGAGAAGTATGATCTTGCTTTAAAAAGCTGACAAGAAATAAGTCACGAGTCCCCAACAGATAGTGAGCAACTGTTTAAGTCAGCCTCAGTGTTCTCTTGGGAATCTGCATTCTTCTAAAGGGAGTGATAAGAACCTTTTACTATTTACCCCTATGAATACATGCCAAGAACTTCAAAGGATTTTCTTAATTGACTACAGATTGAATAAACAGAGTATTTTCTGCCAACGCCATTGCAGCTTGCTCTAACACTTGACTGTTGGCCCCACGTGAGCTTTCAAAAGGAGAGAGTCAATTTAGGATTTGCCAAAAATGACAAGAGATTGGTGCAATCTGCTTTCCTTAGCTATCTGTGGCACCAGTTCTCAGAGTCACTTCTTTGTATCTAAAGGCCATTGTGTTGGATGTTCACACACCTCGAGAATTCAGTGGAACCGATCAGGGGTGGGTTCTAACTTACCTCACTGACGGTTCGCTTCCTCCCGCGCCATGTGGCCATGCGCATGCGCAGTGCAAAAAAAAAACAACCCTAAAAAAGCCAAAAACAAGATGGCGACGCATGCGCATTGCCAGAAACTCGGCTTCTGCACATGCACAGGAGAAAAAAAACCCAGAAAAAATAAAAAAAATAATCCAAAAAAAATCCAAAAAAAAGATGGCAGCGTCCATGGACCAGCACCGACCGAACCGGATCCATGACATCATAGTGACGTCACCAGCAGGTCGCTACCGGTTCAGGCGAACCGGTCCGAACTGGGAGGAACCCACCTCTGGAACCAATGATAGCTCCAAGGAGATACTATACTGTCTGACAAGTGTTCAGTTTAAAATGAAGCTGGAGATCCTTGTTTGTAGTCAACAATAGCCCTTTAGCTCAATGAGAAGCTTTTTAAAGTTCATTCTATTTATTTGCATTCATTTCAAAGATGCTTCAGTTGCCCTATGGGAAAATAGCAATAGCAATAGCAATAGCACTTATATACCGCTTCATAGTGCTTTACAGCCCTCTCTAAGCGGTTTACAGAGTTAGCATATTGCCCCCAACAATCTGGGTCCTCATTTTACCCACCTCAGAAGGATGGAAGGCTGAGTTAACCTTGAGCCAGTGAGATTTGAACTGCAGCTAGCAGTCAGCTGAAGTAGCCTGCAGTGCTGCACTCTAACCACTGCGCCACCTCGGCTCTTAAGACCTCTCTCGTGCTATTTTTAAAAACATAATTTCACCTATTAAATCAAACAAACACAGATTTTACTGCTGATAAGCAAACATAATAAATTAAAGGTATGTGCAGCTTAGCATAAAATAGCCAATCAAAGAGATCAATACATTAAGGTGTTTGCTTTAAGAAATTAATAACCTAAAATCACCTTAACTAAAAGCCAGGTTTTGAAACCTTGATTTATCCATTGGTAGAGATTTCCATTGATTAAAGCTGATACTGAAAAGGTTCTATCCTGCTTTTAGCTCTAACTGATCTTAGTGACAGTGAAAATGACATCAGGGCCTCTAAAGTCGTCTTATGAACTGTATTAAAGAAGATGTCATCTTCTCACTGGACACACACAAGTTGAGATACTAAGTTGGATAAAGCCACATACTGCATTCCTTTTCTTGGCAGGCAAGCTGACTTTTTCATGTGATCTTTATCCATACTACTTTAATGTTAGCAGTTGCTGGATCCTGTTTAGAATGCTCATGGTGGGGCAGGCCAAAACTCCAAAACCATTATTCCTCCACTCTTCGAAAATTAGACCTTGATCTCTTATTCAGTATAGGATAAAATTGCTTTCTTAGCCTTATCATTGAATCAGTTGTTGAGTTCTATCTGAGATTTGGTATTCTATTACATAATATTTCCTTGTCACTTCAACTATGTTAACCATTCTACATTCTTCTAACATCTTATTATTGAGAAGAAGCTTAGGCAAATATTGTATTTATACTAGTTAAGAGTTTTGATTAAGTCTTTAGGACAGAGATGTACAACTTTTGGAGGAGATGCAGTTTTTCTAACTGAAGTTTAGAAGGCAATCATATTATGATATCTGAGATTGATAGATATTTTTTTCCTGCTGCAATTATTAATGAGGCCTGAAAGTACAGATTTGGTCCCATATTTTTAGGGATAAGCACCAATGAGACTTATGTCTGACTATTCATGAGAATTGTTCTCTTATTTCTGGTCTGTCATTTCAATCTATCTATCTATCTATCTATCTATCTATCTATCTATCTATCTATCTATCTATCTATCTATCTATCTATCTATCTATCTATCTATCTATCTATCTATCTATCTATCTATCTATCTATCTATCTATCTATCTATCTATCTATCTATCTATCTATCTATCCATGGGTGTCATCTTTTCTGATCTCTCATTTGCCTTCAATGTTAAAAAAAACTAATTTAAAATACATGTATCTTCATTAAGAGAAACAAATCCCCATACTGGTCTCAAATAAAATCTGTTTATAACTACTGTAGAAGCAAATGTCAGTCTTTTCAGTTGTATACTGTAGTTACATGTCAATACGTATCTTAAGGAATATATTTTCATAAATAATTCATTCTGCAACATTTGAGCTCTCATGAAAAATTCTAACATGCTTTAATAACAAGTCCTGGAAAGATTGCAACATAATAAAAAGCAACTTTTTGTGACTGCTTTCAAGCATATCTTTCTTTGTGACTTTTGTGACTGCTTTCAAACATATCTCTTAGAATTTTCTTTCATTGATCTGGAAATACGTTTCCAAAATGCTTAAAAGTACACACAAAAACACTTTTTACAGTCTTTCCAACAAAGGGTTTTAAAAGAAATAGTGGATGCACTTGCACACCAGCTTTTCAGTGTGAAGTATTTTGACTTTAACATTTTGGGAGACCACAAAGCAATATCTATATGCTGTAGTACAGTGATGGTGAACCTTTTAGGCACAGAGTGCTCAAACTGGAAGGCACGCACATGCGCACACATGCGCGTGTGCCAGAGCACCCAAAACCTGACAACCAGCTGGCCAGCGCGCATGCACACGTCGGAAACCCGATGACCAGCTGGCTGAGCTGGGGCGATGACGCATGTGCCCACAGAGAGGTCTCTGCATGCCATCTCTGGCACGCGTGCCATAGGTTCGCCATCACGGCTGTAGTACATGGACTATAATTTTCCATACTGATTCTCCCTAGATATCTCAATCTTTTATTCCCAGCCAATACTTGGCCCCACTATATCTGGAGGCTAAAACATATGAAGAAAAGTTGCAGGAATTGGATATGTCTTCTTTAATAACATTCAGGACTAGGGGGTGACATGATAGCAGTCTTCCAATACTGAGGGGCTGCCACAAAGATGAGGGGGTCAGCCTATTCTCCAAAGCACCTGAAGGCAGGACAAGAAGCAATGGGTGAAACTAATCAAGGAGAGAACCAACCTAGAACTAAAGAGAACTTTTCTTACAGAACAATTAATCAATGGAACGACTTGCCTCCAGAAGTTGGGAATGCTCCAACACTGGAGGTTTTTAAGAAGAGATCAGACAGTCATTTGTTTGAAATATTATAGTTTCCTGCTTGAGCAGGGGGTTGGACTAGAAGACCTCCAAGGTCCCTTCCCACTCTGTTATTCTGGAGATTGAGGAGACCTGGAATAGGCCATCTCCACTCATTGAAATTTTTTTTTATTAGTTCTTTTATAGCATGTCCATTTCCTCTCTTCCTCTAAGAGATCCACCATTCCCCTTACAAGAACCTTGAGTAGTTAGTTAGACTGAAAGCAATCTCACAGAGCATCATCTGAGCAAAAGCACAAACCTGATCTTTATTCTTTCATTGCTGCCCTACCAGGAACCACTGACATTCTGTTTGTGGGCAGAGGTATGTTGCTTTTGCTATGTTGCATGTCTGGCTT
This sequence comes from Thermophis baileyi, assembly GCA_003457575.1. NCBI lineage: Eukaryota > Metazoa > Chordata > Lepidosauria > Squamata > Dipsadidae > Thermophis > Thermophis baileyi. Next base: position 2,222,927 of record QLTV01003121.1, read on the forward strand.
TTATGACAAACATGTTCTTTTCTCCTTATATATAATTGCTCTGAACTTGTTTGGGGGCTGAAATTCAGCAACTCTGATTTCTTTCTAACATAGGGGTGTGTGTGTGTGTGTGTGTGTGTGTTGTGTGTGTACAACTGATTGTTGTGGTTATATTCTGGACTTGTATATTTTGGTTGGGGTATGTGTGTGCGGGTGCACCTTGGTCTTAGTTTTTATTGTAAAATAGAAAGTGCAGTGTTTTACTGAGGGTGTAATATATTTAATTCATTGCGTGTCAATAGAGAGTATTATCGTCAGTTTATTCTTTAATGACCTTTAGGGACGTACGCTTGATTTCTTACAAATATTGCTTTCTCTTGTATGCTCAAGGAGTTTTCCCAAGTTATGAACCATGAGTAAATAAACCTTGCTATGATTCAAATGATAGCCTAGGAAAAGGTTAGTGAACAGTGGTAATAACAACTGCTGATAGTATAGTGCCATGATGGCAAACCTATGACACGTGTGCTGGAAGTGGCAGGCAGAGCCATCTCTCCGGGCACGCGAGCCGTCGCCCATTGCTCTTCCGGGTTCTGGCACGCCGGCCAGGTGGTCTACATGCACGTGGGAGTGCTGCAAACCAGAAGAGCAGCTGCCCAGTGCACATGCGTGTGCCGGAAAGATGGTCTTCTGGTTTCCGGCGCATGCATGCGCATTGGCCAGCTGGTTTTCGCGTGTGCATGCGTGCCAGAAATCAGAAGAGCAGCCGCCCGGTGCACATGCGTGCACCGGAAACTGAAATATCATCTTCCCGGCTTGTGCATGCACACCGGGCGGCTGCTCTTCCGGTTTCCGGCACGTGCGCACACTCGTGCCGAAAAGGTTCATCAACACTGGTATAGTGTATCACTACTTTCTAAAAGTCTTAATGAACTTTAAAGTCTCTCACATCTGCCTCCTTCCTTTTTATGTATGTTTAGCTCCTGCCCCATTCATTTATTTTCTGTGCTCTGTTTTGCTTTTCTGTAGTCCAAGCAATACTGCATCCATCATCTGCAGCATCAATCTGTTTTGAAAGGGTAACCTCTTCTCTACTGCTTTTCTTTATTGCTACAATTTTTATTGCTGGGAGCTTGGTGCCTGCTTTCTCCTGTGCTTTCCAGTTGAAGCTGCAGCATGAATCTCATTTGGACAGACTCATGGTCACCCTTAATGGTCAGTTTTAAAAGGGCAGTCATGCCAATGCAGCACATAGCATCAGTGCAGACTGGGGAATAGTACTGGAGTACTTCAAGGCACTCAGTGCATAATGCAGATAGATAATGCCCATGTGTTCCATGTACAGTATAAGGATTTGGATGGATATTCTTGTTTTTAGTGATTGATTTACATCTTTCTCTACCCTGGATGGGTCACCTTAAAGTAAATCAATGAATAAATTAAAAAAAATCATAAAAATCCATTTAAAACAATAAACATAATACAAACAATAGCACCTGTTTGGTTTCTAAGGACCTCAGAACTTGATGGAATAACAGTATCTTCCTAAAGTGTATGGGATAATGTTCTCCAAGTTCAATTGTGGGCAGTTTTGAGTAGGGGTGTATGTTATTATTGCCTATTTTCCAAAGAGTAAGATAATTTCCTTGAAAGTAAGGGGTGAGGGTGTCAGCCCTTTAATGTAGACCCGTGATGGCGAACCTATGGCACGCGTGCCACAGATGATACGCGAGCCATATCCGAGGGCACGCAAGGCATTGCCCTATATCAGCTTCAGCACATGTGTGCGCTGGCCAGCTGATTTTCGGCCTTCTGGAGGGAGGAGGCCATTTTTGCCCTCCCCAGGCTTCAGGAAAGCCTCCTCCAAAAGCTGCGCGCATGTGCTGAGCGGCGGAGTGCCAGAGCCGGGCTGCCCCGCCAAAGGTACAAAGCGAGGCGATGTCAGCCGTTTCCTGGCGCCAGAGCCGAAAAGGCCCAGCGGAGCAGCTATAAAGGCACACGAAAGGTAAGGGGCTGGGACGCCAACAGGGCTGGAGTCAGTCTGCAAGGGAGTGACAGGCAAACTCCATTTTGGCTGAAACAACAGGTGTTCATTGGGGTCTGGGTTTTTTGGGGGGGGGGAGCTCAATAAAAATGGTGGAGGTGCAAAGAGCCGAGCCGGGGAAGGAGCAGAGGGTGGGGCAGGTGGCCGCCCAGCCAGCAAATGCTGCCCTGTGTGCCTGAGTCGGCTCCCAGTGTTCCTCGTGCACAGCCCCGCCACCCCAGGAAGGAAGCATCAGCAGCAAGCCTCTTTGTGGCTGCAGCGGTGGGCGATGGGCCCAACCGCAGGCCGCGCGGCACCCCCACCTGACCCCCGCCATGCCTGCTGCCAGCTGAGCCAAGCTGGGGAAGGAGCAGAGGTAGGGAGGCCAGCCGGGGTGGTCTCCTCACCTTAGTGGCCATGGTGGGCTTTGGTGGCATGTCTCCCCACCTCGGGAGGGAGCCTGACTAGCGACTCAGCTTTTAGACTCCCTCCTACTGGGCGGCAGTGGCGCTGGGGGGAGGAGGAAAGCGGTAGCGGCAGCGTGGCTCTGGCTCTGTTTTCACCCCAGCCGCCGCCTCCCCTTCCCTTCCTGCCGGACTTCCAAGCCACAAGAAGGAGAAGAGCAGAATCCAGGCTGACAAGCACCGCCTGTGCTTCCTCTCACCTCCTGCTTCTTCCTGGTCGCTTTGCCCATAGCCACGAAGGTGTCCCGAAATCCAAGCAGGAAAAGGGAGAAAAGGAGCCCGAGCTGAACCTCCCAGCAAGGAGACCGAGATCCGAAAGGCAGGCGGGCCTGGCCGTAGCCTTCCCTTCCTCCTCCATCTGCACCAGGTGCTCACTGGAGCCTTTCGGATCTCGATCTCCTTGTGACAACGGTGGTGCAATCAGGCAGGCGAGTGAGCTAGCCAGTGGCCAGGTGCACATGCGCTTGTGGAAGCAGCAGCAGCAGCAGCAAAAGCGGAGAAGAAGAAGATAGGGTGCGCGAGGGAATCCTGGGAGGAGGGCGAGGTGTATCTGAGCTGGCCGGTAGCTCTTGCCCTTCCCCCTGCAGCTGCCGCTGCTTTTCTGGGGTGGCGGGGCTGAGCACAAGGAACGCTGGGAGCCAGCTCAGGCACACGGGGCAGCATTTGCTGGCTGGGTGGCCACCTGCCCTGCCCACTGCTCCTTCCCTGGCTCGGATCGGCTGGTGGCAGGCATGGTGGGGGTCAGGCGTGGGCGTCGTGCCAGCTGCAGTTGACTTTGCACCTCCGCAATTTTTATCAAGCAAATTTTGAACGGGGCGCATTCGCAGTGCGGTGTGCGTGCGGGGTGTATCTGAGCTGGCCGGTAGCTCTTGTCCTTCCCCCTGCAGCTGCCGCTGATTTTCTGGGGTGGCGGGGCTGAGCACAAGGAACGCTGGGAGCCAGCTCAGGCACATGGGGCAGCATTTGCTGGCTGGGTGGCCGCCTGCCCTGCCCGCTGCTCCTTCCCTGGCTCGGATCGGCTGATGGCAGGCATGGTGGGGGTCAGGCGGGGGCGTCGTGCCGGCTGCAGTTGACTTTGCACCTCCGCAATTTTTATCAAGCAAATTTTGAATGGGGCGCATTCGCAGTGCGGTGTGCGTGCGGGGGTTTGCGCGTGCATGTGGGGGGGGGCTTGTTGCATTATAGGTACTGGCACACGCACGCGCAATAGCGCGTGCACGCTGCCATTTTTGGCACGCAACAACAAAAAGATTCGCCATCACTGATGTAGACCAACTCAGGAATGGTATGATGTAGACCAACCATAAGGATTCCATGAATGCTATTTTATTATTACTGTACCTCACAACAATCTTGAAAGACTACCAAGGTTCCCCCCCCCCACTTATGCCAAACATAATTAAGTGGTGTTATTTTGAGTCTCTTTCTCCTTTTCCTTTCTCAGGAGGTGAATTGTATTTTAATTGTCCCTTACTTGTTCCTAAATACACTCTTGAAAATTATATCTACGGTACATTTCTCTAGAGCAGAATTTCTTAACTTTGACAATTGAAAGATGTGGGTCTGGCTGGGAAATTCTGGGAGTTGAACCCACACATCTTTCAGTTGCCAAGGTTGGGAAACATTGCTCTAAATGAAGAAGAGAAGTGGCTAAGGTGATCTCTCCTCTCCTCTCCTCTCCTCTCCTCTCCTCTCCTCTCCTCTCCTCTCCTCTCCTCTCCTCTCCTCTCCTCTCCTCTCCTCTCCTCTCCTCTCCTCTCCTGTTTCCTCTCCTCTCCTCTCCTCTCTCCTCTCCTCTCCTCTTCTCTTTCCTCCTCCTCTCCCCTCCCCCCCCCTCCCCCCCCCCCCTCCCCCCCCCCCCCCCCCCCCCCCCCCCCCTCCCCCCTCCCCCTCCCTCTCTCTCTCTCACTCTCTCTCTCTCTCTCTCTCCCTCCTCCTCTCTGTTTCTTTAACTTATATAAAGCTGATTATAACAGCTTTTAACAATTCCTTGTGAAGTAGGCTGTGCAGTGGAAAAGGGACTGATCCAATGTCATTCGGTGAGCTTTGTGGCTGAGTGGAAACTTGAACTGAAGTTACTCTTGACCTTATCCACTATGCCACACTGAGTACTTCTCGTTTATTTACTAGTTGGGAAAGCATCCAAACAGTTATGTTCCAAAGGGTACATATTCCTGAACTAACTATAAGAGATGTGCATCAATGATCAGATTATCTGCTTCCTCAAGGTTATAAAGGAATGGGGCTTTCTGACTAACCACAGTACTGTAGTTCATTAGTAGGACTAAACTTTCTGACAGTCTTGGATAGTTCATGATAGAAAGGGCAGAAGCTTTTTTCTAGTGCATGAAAACAACTGATGTGGCAGTATTTCATGTTGTCAAACTTTCCCCAAGACCTCTGGACAAAGCTATAGAGAGCATGATGCTTGCCTTTTAACTCTGATAGCATTTGGCATTTTGAAAAATGCTCCCAGCAAGAACACTACCTCTGCTGAAATATGTCAGTAGCCATCTCTCCTCATTATCCAAATAGCCCTTGTGATGGATGCCAGTAGCACGTGGCTTTCCCTGCTAGTTCTAGTTAGTGGAAGTTTCACTGCTATTGTTTTACCATAATTATCTTCAGGGTTAAGCAGAGGTCAGGCCATTCCCGAGGAATACTAAAATCGCAGTTGATTTCTGCTCATAATTCTCCTTTCATTGTGGAGGAAGAACTGATTGAGAATATCAAGAGATTACAGATAGTACCACAATAGTACGGTACTTGAAAACATTATTAAGGGAGCTCTTGTTGATTTCCTTAGAAAGCATCATTGAAGAAATTCTTTCAAGGATGTCAAATGAAAAACATGTCAGTTCACATATTTTCTGCAAAGTGAGCAACATGGCAGGATACATTTCCAAGAAGAGAGTCATAGTATTCTTTGAAATAAAAATACGGTAAACCTATGGGTGGTGTACACCTAAATGGTGTGTGTTTTGTTCCTACTTGTTGCGCTGAGTTGAGAAGTATGTATGTTGCATTGAACTCAGAGAATCTCATTTGTATGAGAACTACTATTGGTTGTTATCATAGATAAAATGGAGGGGGTGCTCTGTGCAACCTCTCATCAAACCTTTTTATTAGCATTTTTTTCTTTTTGAATTACAGATATAGTCCACCTTTTTCATTTATAGAATGCTTCAGGCAACATTAGAAAGCACCAAAAAGATGAAAACAAGACAATTAAATATATATTAGCATATATAAATACTGCAACTTTCTTACTCTCTGCCAAAACCTGGAGCCAGTCTGCTTATATAATTATGATATTAGCATTGGTGCTGACTGGAATCACCTCCCAGAGACCTGGATTTTTGCCAGTTTCAAGAAACATACGTAAAGTAGGAAGGCGGGAAAGTTATTCCAGTAAATCTAGGGCTACATGAATCACACACATGTTGAACATAAAAAAGAGGCAGTGCTTTATTCCAACAGTCACAGTCTGTTGATACTTCTGATGCAGGGATAGGCAGTCTTTTCCCCCCAAAATGCTTTGCCCTTGCTTCCATTCTAGGTCTGAGAGGAAGGGACTGGCCAAAGATCACCCAGGTAGCTTCATGCCTATGGCAGGATTAAAATTCATGGATTCCCAGGTTCTAACCTAGTGCCTTAAATCACTGCACCAAACTGGCTCTCTTGTCATCTTTAGGGGTGTTAAAATACTGTTTCCCTAATGATAACTGCAAGGTGTGTAAAATCTGTTATGCTTTATTATTTATTATGCTAGTATTAGAGGTGGGTTCCTCCCGGTTCGGACCGGTTCGCCCGAACTGGTAGCGACCCGCTGGTGATGTCACGATGATGTCACGGAGCCGGTTCAGTCGGTGCCAGTCCATGGATGCCGTCATCTTTTTTTTAAAAAAAAAATTGATTTTTTTATTTTTTTTTTATTTTTTTCAGTTTTTTTTTTCTTCTGCGCATGCTCAGAAGCCAAGTTTCCGGCACTGCGCATACGTCGCCATCTTGTTTTTGGCTTTTTTTGGGGGGGGGGAGAATTTTTTTTATTTTTTTGCGCGGCATGGGAGGAAGCGAACCAGCAGCGAGGTAAGTTAGAACCCACCCCTGGCTAGTATCAAGTCATGTGATCATCAGTGGGTGCTAATTGACCATTTTTTTCTGTGCCTGTAGAATAATGCAGAGATAAAGGAATACATAAAGGGTTTGCAGTATCATTAAAAGATAAAAGGGAATGTAAATAGCAGCATGAGAGGACTTGAGAATAACCTTGGGAGACAGAAGGAAGAGCCATCCCCTAGACCAGTGATGGCTAACCTTTTCCTCATTGGGTGCCGAAAGCGCGCACGTGCGCAACAGTGCGTGCCGGCACCCATAATGCAATGTGCGCATGACACCCCCTGTGCATGCATCCCCGCGCATGTGCGCGTGACCCTCCCGCACTCCCCTGCCCCATGTGTGCACATGCGACCCCCCTGCACTCCCCCCCGCGCATGTGCGCCTGACCCCCCCGTCCCATTTTGGGCCTAGCCGGCCTCCCTGCTGCCTCCTGGGACCAAAAACATGCCGCGTGGGGGGCGCCGCACCCCCCCACCCCGGAGCCTGGGGAGGGCGAAAAACGGGCCTCCCGGAAGTCCGGAAATGGGCCGAAAATCAGCTGGCCAGCAGGAGGCATGTGCGCATGCGCGGTGGAGGTGAGCTGGGCGACGGCTCACGTGCCCGCAGAGAAGGCTCTGCGTGCCACCTGTGGCACGCGTGCCATTGGTTCGCCATCACAGCCCTAGACAATGCATTTACTGTAACTTTATAATGAGGGTGCATGAATATTCATGATTTTGGTTTCCTGCACCTGGGTGACAACATCATTCTGGGAGTTTGAAAAAGAAAATCAAAATAACCCACCCACATTAACTGATTCTGCATTGTATAAGAAGGGGCAGAGGGTAATGTTGGCAGACTTTCAAGATTGTTATTGTACCCTATTCAATACATGAATTCCTTTAGCATTTTTACAATCTCTTCTTCTTAAGAACTTCCAGTGTTGGAGCATTTACAACTTCTAGAGGCAGGTTGTTCCATTGATTAATTGTTCTAACTGTCAGGAAATTTCTTCTTTGTTCTAGGTTGCTTCTCTCCTTGATTAGTTTCCACCCATTGCTTCTTGTTCTACCCTCAGGTGCTTTGGAGAATAGCTTGACTCCCTCTTCTTTGTGGCAGCCCCTGAGATATTGGAACACTGCTATCATGTCTCCCCTAGTCCTTCTTTTCATTAAACTAGACATACCCAGTTCCTGCAACCGTTCTTCATATGTTTTAGCCCCCAGTCCCCTAATCATCTTTGTTGCTCTTCTCTGCACTCTTTCTAGAGTCTCAACATCTTTTTTACATCGTGGCGACCAAAACTGGATGCAGTATTCCAAGTGTGGCCTTACCAAGGCATTATAAAGTGGTATTAACACTTCACGTGATCTTGATTCTATCCCTCTGTTTATGCCGCCTAGAACTGTGTTGGCTTTTTTGGCAGCTGCAGCACACTGCTGGCTCATATTTAATTCACACTTGCAATGGTCTATTTTTTCTGAACTGGCCTAGCTTGAATTGTGGACAGGTCCCCAGTCAAGTTTTCATGATACTGTTCTGCTGACGCTCTTCTGCAAACAGCATTCCCTGAAACTTCAAACAACTTGGCAGGACCTGAAATGGTCTAAGAGTGAAATAGTGAAACTGGCCGAAACAGCATAACATTGAAATTACCAGTCCAAACTTTCTCCTACAAGACAACATGGAAGAAACAAGAAATAAAGGGAGGAAAAGTGCTGCGTGTGACTAAACTCTTTTTGTGACTCACTTGTTGTTAACATAAAAGCAAAAACAGAACCTAGTCATGACTAAACGGGGTAAAGGAGGCAAGCACAGGAAATAGCCTAGAAATGGAAAGAGCTGGACCTGGGCAAAGAGCCTCATCCCATTTCTACTGCAGTGCCTTCATTGGTGGATGTTAGTTCCCATCACTTTAGGAGGAAAAGCAGCAAAGCTGGAAGATAAAACCAGTGCTCCTGACTATGGTCCATGCAGAATCAAGAGAGTTCCATGCAGTCAATTTAGTTATATTCTTTGCTGATCAGTCTCGGCACTGAATCCTTTGAGGGAGAAGTTTGCTTTTATAGACACTTTTATTTACACATATTTTTTCTTGCAGGACGTGGTCTACAATCATGGTCAATGATGGTGTTTAGGCAAGAATTTTTACCACAATAGCTTTACTTCTTCTCATCTACCACCTACTAAATGTTTTATAGGAGTAGGGCAAGAATATATCTTTATCATTTTTAGAACTTTCTATGCATTAGCTAAAATACTGAAAGGAGCACTCCTTTTATATAAAATGATCCATACATTTATATTTAGACCTCTTCTTCAAGAAATATCAGGGATTAATAA
>QLTV01003121.1:2236835-2284337 GCA_003457575.1 Thermophis baileyi
TGATTGATAGATAGATAGATAGACAGACAGACAGACAGACAGACAGACAGACAGATGGTAGAGATAAACAGATGATAAATGATAGATAGATAGATAGATAGATAGATAGATAGATAGATAGATAGATAGATAGATAGATAGATAGATAGATAGATAGATAGATAGATAGATAGATAGATAGGTAGGTAGGTAGGTAGATAGAGATGATAGATGTACAATAATGTTCAGAATGTTAAAATAGCACTGGGGAGATCCCGGTTTAAAACTCCATTCAGTTTTGAATCTCATCAGTTACTATCGCAGTCACTATCTCTCAATCTCTTTTATGAGAATATAAGTTTTATGAAAGAAAATCACAAAACACAATAATTTGTAAACACTAAATTCCTTCTCACAGTGTGGATTTTTTTATTTTTATTTTGCAGCTGAATTAGCAACAGCCATCAGAACATGAATTTAGCTGCAGACCTGGAGAAGCATGACAATTTGCAGAAATGAAAACAGCATTTGAGGGACACATGGCAGAGAGCATAATTCCCCACACAGCTCAATCAATATGTTTAGTAGTCTTGAACTGCCAGTGAGACTTTTGAGAACAGGAATAGGATATTGTGGAATTAACTGAAAGGAACATGGTTGGTTGTAAAATGGGACGGATGGAAAATGGTATCTTAGATAATATAGGACTGCAGATCCCATCGTAATACGTAGAAACTGTCCATTTGCATCTTTAGTTTTGGCCTGTCCATTTTGATTATGCAAATAATGATTTACAGGAAAACAATGAATCATTTTAAAAAAACTGAAATTGAATTATGCAAGTTACACCTGCTCCTTCGTTCTTGAGCAACTATTTAATGCTTTGTTTTGTTTTTCCCTCTGATGGAATTAACTTTGGTGCTGCAACATGAACTTTGTTCACCACAACCGCTTGTGATGAAATAGCATTAAGAACAAGGAGAAATAGTTTCATATTTGGCTGTTTACCAAAACAAGGAGATTTATAAGATGGGAATTTTAAACTTGAGAGATGGTGAGTAATTGATGTTGTAGGTGTCAAAACACAAAAAGTTTTATAATCTTTCCGTTTTGTACAATAATGTGTGCTGTATTTTTTTCCCCTTCTACTTAACTTGGTGTGTCTTTTCTTCCTTCATAACCATACAATTGATTTATGGTTGAATTGATGCACGTGTACTAAAGCTGTATTTGTAGCACACTCTTATTCATGACTCCTAAGAACTAGGGATGTTACAGAAATCTATCACAGATTTTTTTTTTTTTAATAGCATGATCTGTCAAAACAAAATACATCAATGCCCAGATGAGTACGCAATTTATGGAGCCTACAAATGCTACTCTTGATAGATTTTCCAGCTCAAAACATGAAATACCCCAAAAATGGTTATATCAGGGGAATATCATAGTGAGGTATATTGATGGAAAATGTATACTTTTGAGAAAGTTATATGCAAAAATACCTATATTCAGGAAAAGCCTCATGTATTGTTTTTAAAAACAAATAGGTACATTGCATACATTTCCTTATACAGGTAGTTCTCAACTTACAACTGGTTGCTTAGTGATTGTTCAAAGTTACAATGGACCTCCCCAGGGGTACTTGTGAGTTCCAATGTTGCCTCCCACCCCCACAGTCACTTGACCACATTTTGGGCGCTCAGCAAGTGGCCCACATTTATAGCCGTTTGCAATGTTTGTGGTCATATAATCACATTTTACAATGTTTTTGCCAAAACCCAGTATCTACTTCTGGTTTTGGCAAAACTGGCCCATAGGGAACAATTGGTTTGCTTAATGACCACAGCATTTGCTTAATAACTGCCATAAAAAGGTCATCAAATTGGGTTAGTCACATGGGTGACCCACTTTATGGCCTTCACAACTTATGGTCCTAATGGGCAGGTTCCATTACCATCATAAGCTGAGGAGCTAGAAAAATCTGATTGTCATATGCATGTTTTGTACACTTTGTATGTATAAGATGCATACAAGATATGCTTGTAAGGAGAGATACTTAGTTGGAAATGCTGGAAATTGAAACTAGCAAGACTATGAAATCCTTGGAAACGGGATTTAATGGGTTAATATTTAAATATATACAGGAGACATGGGCCCTTTACCCCAACACATATCTCACCATGCTATAAATTATGCAGTGACAGCCACTTTTTTCTGCCTTGCACCTATGACGTTGCTTTACTCTTGTCTAGTCATCCTCAATTGTTCTTAAAGTAGTCTTTACCATTTATTCCAGCATTGTTCAATGACAGCCTCAAGGTATATGAAATCTGTTAGTCTTTATTACTCTCAGGGCTACAGGGAAGTTAGGGAACTGCAGTGCTTGGGAACAGAGAATCAGGATATGGACTGACAATGTGAACAGCCGATTATGAACCAGCATTGGGAATACAACAGGGATGGTTTTCACTTACCTTCCCTACTGGTTCGCAAATGTGAGCGCGTGAGCCTTCCGCGCATGCGCTCGGCCTCAAAAACGTGCACCAATACGATAGCATAGAGCCAGGGCGGGTGCAGCCTCAAACACGTGCCTACATAGGATGGCATAGAGCCAGGGCTGGTGGGTGGGCCCACCTGTGATTTCCGCTACCGGTTTGGGTGAACCAGTCTGAACCAGCTGAATACCACCTCTGTAATACAAGGAGCAGTTGTGAAAAACAACCCAACTGATTGTCTCACCCTCTTAAAGGTTAGTCTCATTGGACTCAGTGTGGGTATATATGATACATAATTCTTATTTATTGCTGTGTTCCGGACATAGAGTTTAGTTGATAGATGTAAACTAGTTGTCTTTTTATAATGCATCACTAAGAAGATAGCCCACTAGATGACAGGTAGCCTACCCTTATTGATAGATGAACATTTCCAAAATAAAGTCAACATAATATTTAAAAAATCCTTTATGAACTGATGGAACAAGTCCTTTCAGGCTTTGGGAATTTATGCTTTTCTATACTCTGCCTCCTTTCTATTCTAAATGAAATTCAATTTAATTTTTCTCATCTCAGACAGAGAGGTATGTGCCATCATTATAACTAAATCTTCTCCATTTTGCCATTTTCGATTTGACAGTTCCAATAAATTTATTTACTCTACAGAGGAAGTATTTAACCTTACACTGCTTTTTGACCTGCAGGTGATGTTTATTGCCATGTGAAGAAGGCATTTAAATACAAAACTTAATTGATAGATTGATTGATTGCAATCAGTAACATATTTAAGCCTGGATGATAATGGGAAACTTTGTTTACATATACTACTATTAATGGGGCAAATAGTCCATATACAAACTAAAGTTGGCTCACAGCCATTAACCAGCAAAGTTTTTATTGATCATCATCTCTTGGTTAAACCTAGCTCAGATCGTTGCTATTATAAGGATCACAATGGATGAGAAAATAAACTGTTTACCTATGTGTCTCCATAATGAGCAATAATAAGAAAGGTGGAATAATAATAACAATGGCTAAAGTCATTTTCATTGTGAGTTCTAACCATGCAGTCACAAAGATACCTTCATATGATTGTCTTTTGGTAGCAAAAGTCTATTGCTTCAAATGTCTTTGTCTGTTGTATGAAGAAATCAGTGATAGTTACAGCCTACGAAAACTTTAATTCAGTTTACATTTCAGAAAGTATGCTTCCCAGCCCAATTTGTACACTGGCACAAGGTTATCCTTCAATATTTACTTTTCTGGAATATGGTGACGCAACTCTCTACGCCATCATTTGTTGTTGTTGTTCTGTATGACTTAGCTTGTTCAAGAACTTGATATACGGTATACTGTCTGGCATTTGGGCTGAATAAAAATATTTTTTTTCTTTATGATTGGTAAAAGGAAAATCTTATAAAAGAACAGGATATTAAAGAATGACTAATTTCAAAAATAAGTAAGGAAACTACCTCTCACACAAAAATATGTGTATTAGGAAAACTTTGTATCAGCTTTTGTGCTGGTTTTTTGGGGGGAAGATAATGGGAGTCAATTCAGAGTTGAAATGGAACAAATCTAAGTTACAGAAAATGAGAAAACAAAACTGACCCTTTCAAAGTGAAATCTCTTTGACAAGAGACAGGGTCCTTGGCCAAATGCTCCTATGGGACATCCTCCTTGCCATCATCACTTTCAATTAATTAAATAAGCGACACAATGAGTCATCCATTTCTTCAGGATGGAAACCCCAGAGATAGGAAAATATAATAACAATAGTCTTTATCTACTTCCTGATTCTGGAAATATACAGGCAGTATGAGTAGTAGTCATTGATAGTCCATTGTGCATAATTTGCCTAGTTCTTTTAAAGTCATTTAAGGTAATGGCCATCATCTCATGTTGTTTCCAAGGATTGTTCTGTCAATTAGTTTTACTAGATATTCCCAGAGTCTGATACTATGAGAAAAGTTGCATTATGTTTCTCTTTTGAAGCTCTCCATTTAATTGTTTCCTCTTCTCATTCCCTCAGGCTCCAGTCTTCCCAACTGCCCATGTGAAGATTTCTGCTTCATCTCTTCATATAGGACACTGTTGTGGGGGATAAAATGAATACTGTATGGTAAGGACAAAAACTGAAATATAACCAAGATCTATGTGTGGAAAAGGTAAATAGGGGACGCGGTGGCTCAGTGGCTAAGACACTGAGCTTGTCGATCAGAAAGGTCGGCAGTTCGGCGGTTCGAATCCCTAGCGCCGCGTAACGGAGTGAGCTCCCGTTACTTGTCCCAGCTTCTGCCAACTTAGCAGTTCGAAAGCATGTAAAAATGCAAGTAGAAAAATAGGGACCACCTTTGGTGGGAAGGTAACAGCGTTCCGTGCACCTTTGGCATTTAGTCATGCCGGACACATGACTACGGAGATGTCTTTGGACAGCGCTGGCTCTTCGGCTTTAAAACGGAGATGAGCACCGCCCCCTAGAGTCGGGAACGACTAGCACATATGTGCGAGGGGAACCTTTACCTTTACCTTTATGTGTGGAAGCTTTATATTGTACAACACACATATACACATCTATTCAGACACTGCAATCATCTCATATCAAGGTCCCATACAGATAACATGGGATACGTAAGTTGACCTTTGCTGACCAGCTTGATCACAGAAGTATGAGTGATCTCTGGAACTAATAAAATAAGAACATGCTTCAAAATTATTTTACCGTGGGCTAGTTGTATTTCTGAAATAAAATGTTTATTTATTCTTTAATAACTTTGGCTATAATCCACAATTTGCAGGATTGCATGCCAGTTGAGAGCACTGCATTCACATCTGTATGTTCTACATTTACATGGAGCATGATAGAAGTCAATAGAAATTTTTTAAACATAGTGGGCGAAACCAAGTACGTTCCCATCTAAAAAGAACCTCCTACACATTGCTCCATCCCCTCTTTACTCCCCCTGCTTGTCAAGTCAACATTATTTAATTGCCTTTGTAATACAAATGTAGCAACACTATGAAAAGATAACAATCTTATCCAAAGAGGGTTGAATACTCAACATGTTTCAACACTCTAAAGAATGTCTTTTTTTTCAAACAGGTGCTTAGACCTATTAACAGGTGTAAGCAATAGGTTTACAGATGTCATCAACCCTGTCATTTGAAGGAGCTGAAACAAGATTTTCGATATTCTCAGCTGGCACAAAATACTTCTAGTAAGTTAGTCCCTGCTTTGTTACAGTCCTCAATGTTCTGCAAAATATTTAGTCCTACAGCTTCCATCTCATCCAATGGCTATAAAAAGCCTATTCATCACTAGTTTCTTTACACTTAATAACATGTTCTCAGTAGAATTGAGAAAATGTATTTGATTCCCAGTGTCCAAATAAAGTGTTACAACAATGATGTTTGGAACACATAGCCATAGGTTTGTCCTAGACCAGTGTTTCTCAACCTTTCCCATTTTAAAATGTGTGGACTTCAACTCCCAGAATTCCTCAGCAAACTATGCTGGCTGGGGAATTCTGGGATTTGAAGTCCACACATCTTAAAGTTGCTGTGGTTGAGAAACACTGTCCTAGACTAATAATGGCACACTGCTTTGGGAATGGAAAGCAACAAGGAGCCAGAAGCATTAGGAGAAGCAATCACTGGAGTTATTGGCTCCTCAATAAAAACAAAAATTAAATACTTGCCAATTCATTTAGTGCTGGGCACAGAATTCTTCATAGGGCAGAGGTGGGTTGCTCCCAGTTCGGACCGGATCTATAGAACCGGTAGCGGGAATTTCCACCGCTCGCTGAACCGGGAGTGATGGCTGGCTGGCCACGCCCACGAACCGGGTCTCTCGGCGGTGCCATAGGCGCCACCATTTTGTTTTTGTTTTTTGCTTCTGCGCATGTGCATGCGCAGAAGCTGGGTTTTCAGCACTGCACATGCGTGTGCCCACACGGCGCGGGAGGAAGCAAACCGGTGGCGAGGTAAGTTAGAACCCACCCGTCATAGGGTATGGTAGTCTTGCTGTATTTTTAAGTTCTAAAGTGGCGACAGATGTGGTAATAAAAGTTTTGTCATTCATTGTGCTATCATGTCTCCATCAATCTGCACACTTCAAATAAATTCCCAAGGAAAATCTCATGCAGGAACTCCTGCTATGGCCTTCTTGCAGGAAAGATGCTACTGTCCCCCTTTAGGGTTGAAGAATTTCTCTTGCCCCTTCAGAAACTCAGAAATTCTAAGAACTGATTAATCAAGGGATCGATTTAGCATGGTGGCCATACGTGCAAATACAATCAAGATATGAGAAAGACGCAAGAATGTATGGTTTCTATAAAGAACCAACAGAACTAGACCAGATATTATTAGGGACAGATGAAAAATTAATTAAATTTTTTTATAGCTACTTACTGAGTATTAAAATGGAAGAAGAGCAAGTGAAAGAAACAATGATAAGATGGGCTAAAAACTTTGGTTACCCAATAGAACTAGACAAATGGCAGAAATTGTGGGATAGAAACTGTAAATTAACAATGTCAATAGCCTGTAAGGAAAATCTATACAAAATGTTTTATAGATGGCATTTACCACCAGTGAGGCTAGCAATGATGTTTGAAAACCTATCAGCTAAATGTTGGAAGTGTAATCAGATACCAGGTTCATATTATCATATGTGGTGGACATGCCCAAAGGCAAAAAAAATTGAACTAAAATACATACTTGGTTAGAAAAAATGATAAAACAACACATAGATTTGAAACCAGAAATATTTCTGCTGGGGATACTATCAGAACAGTATAATAAAGGGAACACATTTAATTTTGCATGTAGTAACAGCAGTAAGAATAGTGTTTGCACAACAATGGAAAAATGAAGAGGTCCCAACAGATGAAAGTGTAATAAAAAAATATTAGAATGTGCCGAGATGGATAGATTGACACTTAAAAGAAAAGAAAAGGAAGAAACAGAATACTTTTTAACATGGGATAGATTTTACCAATGGTTAACTAACAAAAACAGAGGTTAGAATTTAAAAATAATTTAAAGAGATAACAAAAAATTGAATTGAAAATATTGTAAGATGGATAAACTAATTGTTTTATTATTTTATGATTAATATTGATATATTTATTAAGATTACTAGTATGATTATGGTTATTGTTGTACTTTTATTCAAAATTAATTATGCCCAGACAACACACTGTTCAGATAGACATGGAATTTTTTATGTTTTTAAAGAAAAAATGTACCAATAAAATATATATTAAGAAAGAAAGAAAGAAAGAAAGAAAGAAAGAAAGAAAGAAAGAAAGAAAGAAAGAAAGAAAGAAAGAAAGAAAGAAAGAAAGAAAGAAAGAAAGAAAGAAAGAAAGAAAGAAAGAAACTCAGAAATTCTGCCAACTTTGGGTGATGAATTCCCAAAAAATGTTTTGGGTTCCAACTCTAGTTTTGTTAGTGTTCATAAATTATGAGGTCATTGGCATTGTGCTGCATGGGCAGGCATATCTTTGCCCACTGTGGCACCATGGAAGGTGTTATAGCCTTGCGTATCCTAGTATCCACCAAGTTTGTTACCTGAGCCAAACAACAATAATATGAGAAAGATTTGCAATTGTCCTGAGGGTGAAGAATCCATGGTGAAATCTTTTCTGTTCCTTTCGCTTTCTCAAACTGTCAAATTTGTCACTCAGTCTAATTTATATCCTCACCTTTCCAGCAAGTCAGCCCATGGGAGATTACAAAATGACATGAACAGCAACTAATTACAAGTTGTCATAAGTGAAAATAGCATTAAATTAAACAATAAAACAATATTAATACATGCATACATGAATTCCAAACCAGGCATTATTGCACAATATTGGTCCCATGATCAAGAAGACCTTGGGCCAAGTTGCTTCCAAGACTTCCCTTCTAGGCAAATTTCATAATAGATTTATGGAAGAAAAACACAAAAATAGGAAAGTCCATAATTTAGGCAGGCAAGAGACAAAGTCATCGAAAGTCAGGCAGATTACAAGTTTAATTAATAATAATTATACTAATAATCCAAGCTATAAAAAGGTTCATCAGTTTAAGCAAGCTGTTTGGAATTTTGTTCAGAGAAAAGCCAGTTCAACTAATCCAGGGCAAATATAACATCCCCCAAAAGAAGCATTAGATTACCTCATTTTGGATCTACTGCAGTTTTGATGTTTCTTTAAAAGGCATCCACACATAAAAGTGCCTCATAGTATTCTATTCAGAAGAAAGTAGCACAGAGCCTACTTTCTACCAGGAAGAAGTGAAGTTGGCAAATCAAAGACAGATGCAGACAAGAGGCTGGTTGCCACCGAACTCACCATCACATCAAGGAAGCCCTCAGAACTTGTGGCTATCCCAATAGGGCCTTCACCAAATCCAGAAAAAGTTCCAGCAGGAGATCCTCAACAACAGACAAAGAAGAGAACAACAAATGAAACAACGTTGTCATTCTGTATGTTGTAGGAATTATCTGAAAAGCTCAGAAGGATTTTCAATTAACACAACATACTGTACATGCACACTTTAAACCTAATAATACTTTAAGGCAGGGGTGAAATTCAGCAGGTTCTGACAGGTTCTGGAGAACCGGTAGGGGAAATTTTGAGTAGTTCGGAGAACCGGCAAATACCACCTCTGGCTGGCCCCAGAGTGGGGTGGGAATGGAGATTTTTCAATATCCTTCCCCCAGGCGTGGAGAGGGAATGGGGATTTTGCAGTATCCTTCCCCTGGAGTGGGGTGGGAATGGAGATTTTGCAGTATCCTTCCCCTGCCACACCCACCAAGCCACGCCCACAGAACCGGTAGGGAAAAAATTTTGAATTTCACCCCTGCTTTAAGGCAGAAGCTTGTCCACCCCAAGGATAAAACACCCAGATACATACTGAGCAATGTGGTATACACAGTACAATGCAGTGAGATATACACATAATCTATACATTGAGGAAACAAAACCACCATTTCACAAATCCATGGCACAACAAAGGAGAACAAATCCACCAGGACAGGATTCAGCAGTCCATCTGCATCTGAAAGACAAAGGCCACTCTTTTGAAGACAGCAAAGTTCAGATTCTGGACAGAGAGGACCACTGGTTTGAAAGAGGGGTCAAAGAGACCATCTATGTTAAAATTGAACAGCCCTTTCTCCACAGAGGGGGATGGATACACCACCACCTATCTCCTGATTACAACACAGTCCTATCAGCAGTTCCAAGAAGGTTCCACACCCATTTGCACTCTGATTCAGGTGACTCTGAGGATACAGCTAAACCCCCAAGGGGCCTCGATGACTCTCAGAGAGGTAATGGCTGACTTTCAGAGTGCTAACAACCAGATGACTGCTAAGGAATATAAATTCTTCCATTCCCCACTATTCAGTGAGAACTGAAGATGCTTCTTGGATGAGAAGTGAAACATTTTCAAGGAAAACAACTAAGAAAGTCCAGTTGCCTTTTAGAGAAGGCAACCATGACCAGAATGACTGAGAATCTCCACAGACGTTCAACTCTTTGAAATTATGTTCACCATGTTTCTCAGATACTACGGGAATTAAAAATGCTTATAATTACCTATATTCATATTAACAACTATAATAAAAGATATCTTTCCAGTACAGAACAGATATTACAGATGTTCAGCGATCTTCAGAGCACTCAGGGAACATCATATAGCACTGGCCTTAAAACAGTATATCTTTTCTCGAGGATAATGTGGTTGTCCCTTGCAGATGCTGGAAAGAGGAAGGTGCTGAAATACTGCCTTGCAGATATAATGTAATATAACAAGACTTATAAATCAAAATAAATAAATGCATATTAATATAATGTAACATAATAGGTTATATAAATCAAATTAAATAAATGAATAAATATTAATGTATCATTATGTAAGGAAGATGTTTACAGTCAACAGTTAACTATGACCATATCCTCAAACCCCATGAAAATGTACAGGTAGTCCTCATTTAGTGACAGCCACATTTAATGACCGCCGTTATGGCAGTGATGAAAAAGTAAATTTATGACCAATCCATGAATTTACAACCTTTGCTGCAAACAAAAGCTGAAATCATAAGCACAGTCGTGCCTTCACTTAGCAACCACTTTGCTTAATAACCAATTTGTCAGTTCTAATTGTGGTCACTAAGTGAGGACTACATGTAATGTGAATTTACTATTTATTCATCCTCTAAATGGATGAATGTTAGCTACCTGTTGTAAATTCTTTATTTTTGAAATATCTGGGTCCAGCATTGCAGCACATGAGAAACATGTGATGAAGTTTTCTTTCTTTCTTGTCTTCGTATTATTCCTTTGCTTCTAATTCCTCTTTATCTGGTTAGACTAATATCAATCAGAATAGAGCTAGAAGGGACCTTGGAGGTCTTCTAGTCTAACCCCCCCTGTTCAAGCAGGAGACCCTACCATTTCAGACAAGTGACTGTCCAGTGTCTTCTTAAAAACCTCCAGTGATGAAGTACCTACAACTTGTGGCAGCACACTGTTCCACTGATTAATTGTCCTCAACATTAGGAAGTTTCTCCTTAGTTCCAGGTTGCCTCTCCTTGATTAGTTTCCATCCATTGTTTCTTGTCTTGCCCTCTGGTGCTTTGGAAAGTAAGTTGTCCCCCTCCTCTTTGTGGCAACCTCTCAAATACTGGAATTCTGCTATCATGTCACCCCTCGTCCTTCTTTTCTCTTAGACTAGCCAAACCCAAATCCTGCAACCGTTCTTCACATGTTTTAATCTCCAGACCTTTAATCATCTTAGCTGCTCTTCTTTGCACTTTTTCCAAAATCTCAACCTCTTTTTTGTATTGTGGTGACCAAAACTGGATGCAGTATTCCAGGTGTGGCCTTACTATGCTTTATAAAGCTGTACTAATACTTCACGTGAAGTACTTTTCTACTAGGTCTGGACACCAGACAGGAGCCATTTTGTTTTCCAGCCTGAGGAAGAGGAGGAAGAGAAGGCAGCAGTAATGCAGTCAAAATGAACATGATGTAACTGTGCGTCTTTGGCTAGTATCACAGAAAAATGCATACATGTACAGCAAGTTAACCTGCTGAGCTAATGCTAAAAGGAGGTGGCTGTGAAGCTACTGTGAGCTATCAAGATATTGAAGGAACCACCATGTTTGAAGAAGTAGATGAATTTTTGGAGAGAAATCCATGAGGAAGGAGCTCCAAAATGCCTTTATAGGGACAAAGTATGCTCACTGAGCATGGAATGATGGCTGAAAGTGAAAGAAGGAATTATGTGACAGGAATGGCTCGTTAGAGCTCTGAGAAGTGCTGCAAAGCTTATTTGCATGTAATAATAGCAAATGAAATCATCTGGATGCCAATATTGATGTAGGCAAAAGAATCCTATCCATGCACAAACCATAACTGTGGGTTTTCATAATGCAACCAGGGAATGCAAGAAAAAAATTAAAGGAAAAGTTTGCAAAATATAAGACTACTTCAGAAGAAAAGTCTGAAAGAGGGTAAGGATAACAACCTGAACAGTCCAATAAGGCCTGAGGATACTCAGTGAGTGACTGAGGTGAGGTGGAGGAGAGATTGAAAATCAGAAAGGGAATGCTATGACACATCTTGTGAAATGACATGGCTGACTCATAAGGACCCTGAAAAGAAACAAAAACATCATATTTTGTCTAATTTATCTCATGTTACATAATAAATTTAACGGATTAATTAAAACATTCATGGTGCAGTAAACAAACTAGATATATTGCTTGAAGTCTTCAAAAGTGCTTTCTACATCCATTTATTGGTCAAAACATCTTGTCTATGTTTCTATGGAGATTCTCAATCATCCAGGTCATGGTTGTCCCAAAGGTGCTTTTCAATAGGCAACTGGACTTTCCTGGTTTTTTCTTTAAAAATATTTCATCAATTCTGAAGAAGCTTCTTGGATGAGAACTAAAACATTTTCAAAGAAAAAACCCAAGAAAGTCCAAGAAAAGTGCCTTTTGAAAAGCACATTTGGGACATCTTATCTATGATTTCTAGCACTATACAATTATTGCTGCCAATTCAGGGGCCTCTTGGATATCTGCTGAAGGTCTTTGCTACTCTTTTCTGTCATATTAGATTTTTGCAACTAAACTATATTATGAACCATAGTGTTGTAATAGATACAGGGTGATTCTAGGTTTTCAAATGTCACAAGCTCTGTTCCTTATATGGAATATGTAGTTTTACTGCTCAGGATGTTATTTTGTCAGATTATATTATTTTATTCCTCCCACAGGTAGCAGTCAATCATTCAGCAGATGAGTGATGAAACATAAGATAAGAATATCAGGCCATGGGTGAGTGAAACTGATGGATGGGATGTTTGGGGAATGGAAGTGAAGAAGGAATGAGGTGGGATTGAAGAAGAAAAAATTGCAGCCAATTAATCAAGGCCTCCCCTTTCTACCTGGCAAACTGCCTGAGCAGTTAGCAATTAATACTTGGGGAAGAGCATGCTTAATTGGTTGCAAATGTTGGTAAAATTGGCAGCTGTATTCTCTGCTGCTTCACAATTTGTATTCTCTTTTGCGACCTTGTATAATTCCAGCAGCCATTCTGATCCCAGACAGAGCAAATATGTGAGCATTGTTCCTATTTTGAGCCAGTTTTGTACAGTGATTAAGACAACAGGCTAGAAACCAAGGAACTGTGAGTTCTAGTCCCGTCTCAGGCATGAAAGCTGGTTGGATGACTTTGGGCCAGTCACTTTTTCTCAGTCGAACTCACTTCACAGGGTTGTTGTTCTAGAGAAAATAGGAGGAGGAAGAAGTATTATGTATGGTCTCCACCTTGAGTTAATTATAAAAGTAACTAGCTGATACCCGTGCTTCGCTACGAAACTATGTGATGGGGCTTGATAAATTGACACTTAAAGCTTGAAAATTAATGAGTAGTTAAAAAAGGGAGTGTATTATTTCGTTAGAGATGGTAAGCTAAGTTTCTGTTACAGATGAAGACATTATTTGCATAGCATAGACTTTAAATTCGTCCCTCAGATGAATTGCTCAGGACCTCCCTGTAAACAACATTCCTGGTTTTGCTTTCTGGCTGGAGGATGACCAGGCTGTCAGGTGAACTGACTCTGGAGCATGCCACATAGAACTGGCCATGGGAGAAACAGGCAGTTTCCCTTACTTGTGTTTTCCTAATGGCATCTGTAAATATTTTCCTGTGTTTTTTGTCTCTTTTCCCTTTAACTGGTGTCTGTTCTGTAGTAAAGCTGCTTGCTGCTGTGAAAGCAAAAGCAAAAGCGAAACTGAAACTCCTCTGCTTGTGTTTTGCATTTGGATCAGATTTCTTTTCAGGTGGGGAGGGGGGAGTAGAACTCCTTAGCATCAGAGCTTGTTAATATTAATATAAGAAATACTCATGCTGTGATGGTCATTTTGAAAAATCCTTTCTTAGTGAGCACCCAGAAGCCAAGAGGAACATACGTGGCAAATTTCAAGTTTGTAGGCTTTACGGTTCTGGAGATTTCGTGATTAATGCGTGAGTGGTTTTCGCTTTTATATATATAGATAAAGGAAGGATAAAAAATACTAAAAAATCCAAAAGTGTAGCCTGCATGTCAAGGCAATCAGAAAACCTTCCTTCTCTGCCTCACATAGGCTTACTTGCAATGTACAGGATGTCCTTGAAGGTACTCTGAACAGCTCTAGGAAGGTTTCAGGTTATTAAATCAGAATTATTGATATGAACTAAACAACTACATGGGGAACAGGTATCATTATCAAACCATTAGAACTATCTGTGCTACAGACCTTCTCTTAGTACATTTTACTGAGCTGTGCCTAAGGCCCTGAGAGCTATAGTACTTTCCTAGCAGAATTTTAGATTGATTCAAGCAAGAAGCCAGGCAGGCAGGCAAGCAGAAAGGAAGCTATCATGTGAATGTAGCCTAGCAAAGCTGTAAAGTTTCCCAAAGACACAGCTTTATATTGGTACTTAAAATTAAGAGGATCCAAGGACAGTGTAAAAAGAATAATTATACTCAACATTTAAAATACCTAGAGGTTTACTGGTAGAAGATAAAGATGATATACTGTTGGATGCCATTTGATCCAACCTTGGTTATAATTAGAGAAGACATATTGAAAAGAATGGGAACAATAAGTCTTTACTTTTATGGGTCTACTGTAAACGACGGTGGGCCTTCTAGTGAGTCATATACAAATCTGAGCAACAACAAAGCTAGTGGAGTTGACAGTATCCCAGCTGAGCTATTTAAAATCTTAAAAGATGATGCAGGAAAAGTGCTACACTCAAGTTGCCAGCAAATTTGGAAAACTCAACAGTGGCCACAAGATTGGAAAAGGTCAGTTTACATTCCAATTCCAAAGAAAGGCAATGCCAAAGAATGTTCAAACTATTGCACCATTACACTCATTTCACATGCTAGTAAAGTTATGCTTAAAGTCCTACAAGCTAGGCTCCAGCAGTATGTGGATCGAGAACTTCCAGAAGTACAGGCAGGATTTCGAAGAGGCAGAGGAACTAGAGATCAAATTGCCAACATACGCTGGATCATGGAGAAACTAGGGAGTTCCAGAAAAACATCTTTGATTATGTGGATCACAACAAATTGTGGCAGGGTTCTCAAAGAGATGAAAGTACCAGACCATCTTATTTGTCTCTTGAGAAACCATATGCGGGTCAAGAAACAACAGTGAGAACTGGACACAGAACCACTGATTGGTTCAAAATTGGGAAAGGAGTCTGGCAAGGCTGTATACTGTCGCCCTGCCTATTTAACTTATATGCAGAGCACATCATGAGAAAGGCGGGGCTAGATGAATCACAAGTTGGAATTAAGATTGCCGGGAGAAATATCAACAATGTCAGATATGCAGATGATACCACTCTAATGGTAGAAAGTGAAGAGGAACTAAAGAGCCTTATGATGTGGGTGAAGGAGGAGAGTGCAAAAGTTGGCTTGAAACTCAACATTAAGAAAACTAAAAGACACTGGCTCCTGGGGAGGAAAGCTATGCCAAATCTAGACAGCATACTAAAAAGCAGAGACATCACCCTGCCAACAAAAGTGCGTATAGTCAAGGCTATGATTTTCCCAGTTGCAATGTATGGCTGTGCAAGTTGGACCATAAGAAAGGCTGAGTGCCAAAGAATTGAGGCCTTGGAACTATGGTGCTGGAGAAGACTCCTGCGAGTCCCTTGGACTGCAAGGCGATACAACCGGTCAGTCCTAGAGGAGATCAACCCTGACCGCTCTTTAGAAGGCCAGATCCTGAAGATGAAACTTAAATACTTTGGCCACCTAATGAGAAGGAAAGACTCACTGGAGAAGAGCTGGGAAAGATTGAGGGCAAAAGAAGAAGGGGCGACAGAGAATGAGGTGGCTGGATGGAGTCACTGAAGCAGTAGGCGTGAGCTTAAATGGACTCCAGAGGATGGTAGAGAACAGGAAGACCTGGAGGAACGTAGTCCATGGGGTCGCGACACATTCATTCATACATACATGCTTTTTCCCAATTTAAGGCAAACTTCCAATTATTCATTGTTAAGGTTGACCTTATCCAAGTACCTATATCAGTGAAGGCAAACCTTTTTTGGTTCGCGTGCCAAAAGAGGGTGTGTGCGCACGCTAGTGTGCGCACACGTGCCCACACCCATTCCCTCCCCCCATGCATGCGCACAACACACCCGCACTGCCCCCTGCTCATGCGCACAACCCCCCCCGCCCCCGCACATGTGCAAAGGCCTCACTGAAGCCTGGGACGGTGAAAAATGGGCAAATGGGCAAACGGGCAAACCGGAAGTTCAGAAAAACGGTTTGCCCGTTTGGCCGTTTTTCTGTTTTCCGCACTCCGGGGATTCACGAAGCATCCCCGAAGCCTCCGGAGTGCGAAAAACAGCCCAACGGCAAACCGGAAGTGCGTTTTTTCGAACTTCCAGTTTGCCCGTTTGCCCGTTTTTCGCACTCTGGGGCTTCAGGAAGCTTCCCTGAAGCCTCCGGAGGACAAAATGGCCTTCCCCAAGGCTGAAAATCAGCTGGCCAGTGCGCGCATGCGCGCTGGAGCTGACATAGGGCAACGCCTCGCGTGCCCTCTGATATGGCTCCGCATGCCACCTGTGGCACGCGTGCCATAGGTTCACCATCACTGACCTATATAATTCACCTTATTGTTGTGGAAAATACAACAGTTGAAACCACCTTCCTTCCAGCCTCTGGGTGTGTATCTTTATGAGATGGGAAAGTCCATTCCTGTGAAAGCCAAAAAAAGAGGTGGAAACTGGATGGATGGGAGGCCTATCATGAGAAAGATAGACCCATTTCTTCTTCAGTCAGTGAAAAATCCTGCTATTGGTTTCAGTGAAATATTGTAGGAGACCAGGTTAACACATTGAATTGGGGGAACTGGTTTGGGAGAAAGCTTTTTTATAGGATTATAATTTAAAGTTATAGTGGGAGATCAGGTTGTCTTCAGAGCACCTAGACTGACATATATTGTCTTTTGATATTACAATAGGATGTCACTTCCTGCTTATCTTGAATCATGACTTATCCCACCAATGTGAAGTTCAGGATTGTAAAATTGCCCAGAAACATAAAGACAGTCATTGTGGCATAATAAATACCTATTCCTGAAAAAGTAGTGCCATGTGATTGAAGCATAGTGTGTGTATATAAGTATATGTGTATGCACATGTGCACTCCCAAGTGTTTCCCTTAATCTCAAAGCATATCTAACAACATCCAGTGAAGAGAACCCATGATCTTGCTAAGTAAATTCTCCTCCATGGCAGCGGCCCCCAACCTTTTGGGCAACAGGGACTGGTTCCGTGGAGAGAGGTTTTTCTGCGGACTGGAGGGAGTGTGATTTTGCATGCTGCCTGCATCTGCGGATGGGGCTTCCCATCCATTTGCACAGCCCAGTTGCTGGCATGCTGGAACCTGTGCTGGTCCACGGACCAGGGGTTGGGGACCTCTGCTCCGTGGAACCATTATGTAATTAATAGATTTTATCTACCTTCCTGTAATTTAAACCAACCATTTTGTGTCCTATACTCTTGGAAATTAGAGATCTTCTATGTGGTATCCTTTCAGATATCTGGACAGGGCTAGCAAATGACCTCCCAATCTCCTCTTCTAAAGGTCAAATATTCCTAAATTATTATTTTTTCAATCTCTCTTCATGGAACTTAGTTCATCTCATCCAATGTTGTCTCTACATTCACATCCAATCTGTAATCAAATATGTTGTTTGTTCTTATAAAGGCTTAGGATCCTATGCAGGCTTGAGGAGATCTCCTATCCTCAATAAATATCAATGACAACATTTGTAGCAACTTTCTATCACATTAACATTCCAACTATGGCATGTGTCACTCCCTTTTTTAAACTTCAAAGATATGCAAGACACTTCATCTGGTTTCTAAAAAAGTTATGGGATATTATCCTCCATCAGATCTTAGATTTTCAGACAAACTTCAAATACTCAGCTCTTTCTGTTTTATCCACTAGCAGTGGGAACCACAATCATAAACATACAAATATAATAAATGAGCTGAAAGAATTCATAATAACTGGTGCAAGATCAATTGTACAGAGGCATAGTCCTCCATATTTTCACATATAGAGGGTGGTTTTTCAGGGTAGTTTAGAATCTTTTTAAAATTTCTTTCCATATGGTTTGGATCTGATTTCATTGGTGTGACATGGTAGAAGTTGTAGGTGTTGTGATTTTACTCATCTCTCTTTGGCTATCCATAACTTTATCTGAAAAGTTTGAAATAAAGCTTTAAGTTATCAGTGCAAGGTTGAGGTTGAGGTTTTAAAGAGTCTTTCCTATAGTTATCTGCGTATTTTTAATAGACTGTCAATGCCTCCTACTTTCCCATGGATAGTGTCATTTTTTTTTTTATTGTAGAAGAATCCAAAATATCAAGAATGAACATCTGAAAAATATTTGGGCAGAAGTGAACAATCAGTGTCCATGCTTTTTTTAAAGAAATGTAGACACAATGGTATTGCAGATGGAAATAATAGATCAATGGAAGTAATATGATTATGCTAATGAAGTGGCATTTTTACGGCTTTCCATATTTGAGGAATTTTATGAAGTCCTTTTTAATGCTAATCAGTGAAAAACTTAATACATCTAATTCTTGCTAAATACTGACTGGAAATTGTCATTTTCATTGGGTCAACCCCAGTGAGTGGCACAGTGGCCTAGAGGTGGGCTCTCGCCTGACAATCAGGAGGCTGTGAGTTCAATCCTAGGTAGCAGCAGATATTTCTCTCTCTGGGCACAATGAGTAATTGTCTGCTGTGAACTCTGCATAGGTGTCAGGAAGGGCATCTGGCCTGTAAATGCTTGAGCTCTGTTCAGTCACCCCAACTCCACCCCGATGCAAGGGATTATAGGGTTGTTAAAAGGAAAAAAAAAGCGGTGATCCCCCCATCTTTGGAAATTTGAATTTCTGAATCTTCCACTGACTATAATTGAAAATAAACAAAAGCTCTACCTCCTGCTAAATTTTATGGAATAAGCACTGAGAGGATTAAAAGTTTTCGACACCTATATCAGGCTAGAATTCTCTACTAAGAACCATGTTTTTAAACAAAATGCCTACTAACGTTTGTTGGATTATTAAAATTTTTTTTACAAAGTTTACTGAATGGATTAAGCCAGCTGTTTGGGTGGGGTATCCAAAAATGCATGCCTGGACATGTTTCTGCACACCCAGAAAATGTTACATAAATTATATGAAATTATGAAGTGGTCCAAGACAATTGTCCTGTAGATTTCCAGAAGGATATGTACAGTGAGTTTCGTAGAAGTGATCTCTTCTAAGGAGAGGAGGGTTCATTTCACTTCTCCGCTATAAGCAGCAAGCAGGAAATTAAGATGAATGAAAACCAGCTTAAGGGCTTCTGAAGGTAATCAGTTGACACCAAGTCTCTGAAAACACAAGTGACAGGAATGGATGATGGATATGGAACAAGCAGTGGCAGAAATGGAAAGATTTAAATACCTGACCTGTTGCAAACAAATGCAGAAGTTTTTCTTCTCAGGTTTCACAGAGTTTGTAAAAAGAAAAAGAAAAAAGCTACTATTTTTCCCCTTCCTGAGGCAGAGCACAAGTAAGAGCTCTATAGACTGGAACAGAATGCCTAAAACATATTATTTCAGCATCTCTCTCCAAATCACTGTGAATCCAGACCCATAATAAAACCATTCACTAATATTACAATCCTCCCTCCCTCCCTCCTCCATTCCTGCACTGCTTTCCTTACACGGAGAGCTTGCAGAGAAGTGTATCAAATCCATTTTGCACACATACGGTCCATATCCCTCCAATTCTCTGCATTAACAACAAAACTTCAGAGAGCAACCTCCAAATTTCTTTGGACCAGCCTCGTTCAGTCGAAGTTCAAATCTGTTGCCTATCACCTAATGTCTTGGACAGAAAAGAGATTCCTAAGTAAAGGAAAAAAAAAAAATAGGGAGAAAAGAACCTGAGTGTGAACACACCTCAAATATCAAAAAATTGCCATCCAAACTGGCCAATGACATATTCACTGCTGGTCCAAGGAATCAGGGCTAATTCTCCTAGTTTTGAATTACAAAAGAATAGAGATATTTGGTGTAGTCCCTTCTGAATGAATGGAAACAATATATTATGAAATAATATTCATGCAAACTAAATTTGCAGAGATACTGAATCTAGACATGCATCAAACACCTGGAATACTACAACCAATTTTGGTCACCATATTATAAAAAAGATGTTGAGACTTTGGAAAAAGTTAAAAGAAGAGTAACTAAGATGATCAAAGGCCTGGAGATTAAAACAAACCGGCTGCAGGTTTTGGGTTTGGCTAGTCTAAAGAAAAGAAGAATTAGGGGTGACATGATAGCAGTATTCCAGTATTTGAGAGGCTGCCACAAAGAAGAGGGGGTCAAATTATTCTCCAACGCACTAGAGGGCAGGACAAGAAACAATGGTTGGAAACTAATCAAAGAGAGAAGCAATCTGGGATTAAGGAGACACTTCCTAACAGTGAGGACAATTAACCAGTGGAACAGCTTGCCTTCAGAAATCGTGGACGCTCCATCACTGGAGGTTTTTAAGAAGAGACTAGACAGTCACTTACATTCTCCTGCTTGAGCAGGGGGCTGGACTAGAAGACCTCCAAAGTCCTTTCCAGCTCTATTCTGATTCTGATTTGTCTCACGGAATCAGATATTCAAATAACAAGGGAAACTGATATTTCTTCTTTGCTATTAACTGAAATTGCAGAAGGTCCCCAGTTTGATCACATAGTAAATTCATAGTAAAAGGATCCAAGATGGAAGACAGTATGCCTTATGCCCAAAGTAGCCTGAATAGCTATGTTACTCAAAAGAGAGAAATTGGGATTACAAGGGACTCCATGGTAAGGACTGATTAAACTGTCAATTGATTAAGCTGTTGATTTTAAAAAATCAAACTCTCAGATGTGGCAACATGACCAAAATCCCACCCCTTTTTCACCTGTATGTGACAGATGTTAAATAGAGGTTTCAATCACATACTTGCAGCCACTGCTTTGGCTTTCTTTGACCCCACATGCAGATACTTCTGCCAGATTGGATTGCAAAGAGTTTGACCTATGGTAGTTTCCATCAGAATTGTGATGGGTAAAATGACCCTGGAATATCTCCTGCCCAGCCTCCCCAAAGATTTAATAATCTTGTTCAATTGAAGCTTTTATCTCCTTCCCTATTTTCAGAGGCATTGTCTGAAACAATTAGTTTTTTAGACTGTGACCCTATGTTGGTTATTAATTTAATAAGATAGTTTTCAAGGCTGCAGTTTTGCAAATCAGTGTGCAAACAAGAATGTGATCAAGATGCAATTTATACCATAGATAATATTTGCAAAGCTGATTTAACCTCATAAGCCAATTATAAATCCAGTCAGGGGCACATTTAAATTGAAAGGCCTTTAATTCTGTACAAATGTCCAGACATTGGGAATTCATTACTGTAATAGAGAGTTCTGTGGGGCGTGGTTATGGAGATCTTTCAACCAGTGTACTGCAACATAACAACTCTTAAGGGCATTCAATAAGAGCTTGGATGCTACTGTATTATATAATTATGTAAACTTATATGAATAAAGGAAATTATCCTTTAAATAGATGGGTTCCTAAGTTTTTAAGATTTAATAAGTCCAAGAGAACATGCTTCTGAATTCACCTGGATAGGATTGAACTCTGAAGCATTGCAACTTTTATTTCCTCCTTAATTATTCTTCAGTACAGCATTTAATTCTGGCAGGAAAAAAAATAAATTTCTTTACACCATGCTACTGCATTTCTTTGTGTGGTCAGAGTGTAACAGAAGCAGAAGAGACAAAGAGAAAATATCCCTTGGATATAGAGCAGGTAATCAAAGGTTAATCTGTTTCCTTTCAGAATGTCAGACTTGAAATAATGTAGACTGCATGTGAATTGCCAGCAAAATAAATAATTGTTCTGGATATTTAATTATATAAGAATTTGTGGTTATAAGGGAACATACCCAAATCCAAAGAACAGTGGCTCTTTAGCATGAGAATAACTTGCCACACCTATTCCTTTATCCTGGTTCCCAAGCATTCACCAGATATTGGATTCAACCACCATGCTCTGCCATAAAGGCTTCCTTAAACATGACATTTAGAAAGCAAATATTGCATTATGTGTGATTTGTAACTTCAGGCAGGTTTTGCTAAATTGTATTATTTCTCAACACATAAGTAAATCCAACTTGTAAATAGGCATAACATTTAGCAGGAGTTAAACGTGAGTTGGCATTTACTTTAGATGTGTCAGCCTCCCAAGTAGACCGGACTGGAAATATGACAAGATGAGCTAATTCTACTTTATTGTAAGGCTACATCAGCAGAATCTTACAAATCTGAAAGTACAAATTTTCCACCGTCTCTTTTACAGCCCGAGAAGTTAGGGAGGGTCCCTTCTAAGTCTTTTTATCTGCCTATTACTCCATTGCAGGCTCCTTCCCCCTTTGTCTGATTTTCCCTAGGAAGCTTTGCTCCCATCCGCCAGTTTTCCAAGGTCATTCTCAAAGTCCTTTACAAGATGGGTCCTACATGTGGAAAATTGGAACATATCGTCTAGTGCAGGGGTCTCCAAACTTGGCAACTTTAAGACTTGTGGACTTCAACTCCCAGAATTCGTCAGCTTGGCTGAGGAATTCTGGGAGTTGAAGTCCACAAGTCTTAAAGTTGCCAAGGTTAGAGACCCCTGGTCTAGTGGTATTTCCCTTCTTTCTTTTTTAAGGATAAATTATGACATGCTTCGGAGTATCTCTTTGGAGGCAATATATCTGTTGGTCAGTCCTTCGTGTTTCAGAGAAGGTAATACTTCAGAAATTATCAGTGAAATTTCCTCAAACCCCATCCCCCAAATTAAAGCTTGGCTTTCCCCCTCCTCCCTAATTGATCAGTTGTAGGTAATATGGAAAGTTTGCATCCCCTTCTTTAAAGACATTAAAGAATCAACAATGTGCAAATGTTTGGACAAGGGAAAGGAAAGGGTGGAATTAGGTAGACCATGGAGAAGAGAACATGATTCTACAATCCCACTCCCTTGAACCTTCACTTTCCAGTTCCTTTCCAACTCTGTAACTGCCTTCCCTTAATACCCATTCTGTGCAATGAAACACCTTCTAGGGTTTCCGCAACCAATGGCCAAATTGTTTCTTTGCAGTCCTATTTCCCCCTTCTTTTGACCATCTCCAATTCATTTTACACTTGTTGGCAGACAACATAATATAAAATGTGATAATGACCTACATACTGATAGAAATATATTTGATTCTTTAATTCACTGCCAAATAAACTTGTTAACATCTTGGAAAGAATAAAAGAAAGTAGGCCAAATGGTGATAAAGCCTCAGAGATGAAATGAGATTAAACCAACGGAAATTCACTGGCTACTTTCTAATTATGTGTACAATGGTGAGCTATACTTATTTTTTATTTAATCTTGTTATCAGGAGTCCAATTATATTCATCTATTGTCAGCAATATGAACAACATATAAGAAGAACACCTAGGCATATTTTGCAAACCTTCTGTTGAGGTATGATGGTATGTAATTGATGAGTTTACACTATTTGCTTAATATTCAGAACATAAGTACCGACTGATTGTAGTCAAAAGAATTTCACAAAAGAAAATAGACTGTCATAAATATTAAATAAAGTCAAAGGAATATTCCCAGTGTATTTGCTTATTTATTTTTAATAAAGAGTTTTGAATTCATGCTGTATATTTTTACAAGGTAAAGTTACTGAACCTGCCACCTGTGCTGTTTTAATAGGCTAAGAGTTGTGATATTTATTTCCGTGTGTGTGTGTGTGTGTGTGTGTGTGTGTGTGTGTGTGTGTGTAGGGCTGCATGACAATTTCTTTTCACTTTCTGTTTTCAATAAAATTTTTTTTTATTTATCACTCTTCCCCACCCCCATTTGCTCTTGAGAGAGAGAGAGAGAGAGAGAGAAATATAAACTTAAGTACAATAATAAATACAATAGGAACTCTTTATACAGACAAAATGCTGAGTGCTGGATAAGTAATGGAGATGAGCAAAGCCTTCAAATATTCACTCATTCATCAACTTTTCTTAATGGTCTTGGACAATCCATGTGTTTTAAGCTTCTCAGAATCTTGTGAGAATTGCTTTGGGAGGAAACAAGGGCTACATCCTGATAAATAATTTTTATGTAATTTATCTGAGCTGAACCTTGTGTCTAGTTTTTATAAATATTTTATCAGTGCCTTTTAAAAAATTCCAAGGAGAATGCTACAGTATCAACACCCTTCTTCATTCCCTTCTTCTGATAATGAAACAGAGGTTCAGCCAACTTACCTGGAATGAAATGAAAAAGAAAGATGGAGATGGATGCCATTTATGTATTGGTTAACGCCAAGTCCCAAACAACCTTCCAGAATGACTTAATACAGATAATAAACAACATGGGACAAACTCTGAAAATAAATCACGGGTGTTTTTTCCTGATCTTGCAAAAAAAGACATGGCTGCTTTAAAGAGATACAGAGAAATGTGATATATTCATGTCCCACACACTCAGATACAAATTTTTGTCTTGGAATCCAGTATGCTGCACAGTGCTATATCTCACAGTACTGCTTTTATGAAGTTATATTTGATTAGGAAGTTGCAGAAAGACTGAGTTTAAATAACATTTGAATAAAGTTCAAGCTTTAAGTCCTTAGCTCTTAAAAGTTTAGGTTTGAATTCCAGTGTCATCTGCAATGGTAGTACTGAATAAGAATTGTCATTAGTTTTGATGGAAGAAAAATCCATATGGTTATTATTATTATTATTTATTGTATTTCTATGCCGCCCAACTCCCAAGGGACTCTTCAGTTCCAAGCTGGGAGAAAGACACTGGAAACATGGAGGCCGATTGGAAAGATGGTTTATTGATGAAGCAGAACCACATGTGATTCTGGGCAGCTGACAAAATGGAATTGAGAGTGGGTGGGGTTTTATATCTTCTTTGGGCTTTGTATTTGAGCTTCCTGTTCCTGTGCAAGAACATGTCCTTTAATATTCTATTGGCTGTTGTCAGATTCCTATGGGGTCATGTAGGGGTTATGTTGGGGTCATAGCTGGCTCTATAGGCAAAAGAGGAAATGCCAATCCTAGGTGCTTGTCTGAGCTAATCTGGCGAACCTCTGGTTTAATGGCTTTCGTCCTGTGTTGGATCTTGGGTGAGGGACTGCTTCTAATCCTATCACTCTGCTTTTGTTAGCTGACAAACTTTGCTGCAAGCAGTTTTGAAATATCCTGTCTCGAATGGATTGATGCCTGCAGTATTCGCTTTGCTTATGAATAGAGCTATCTAGATAGTCGGCTTCTTCTTTCAATAAGCTCTTTATCTCTTAAGTGCTGGCATCTGCTGTGGTCTATTAAAAAAGACTTGGGGGCTGCTTCCTGCCTCTAAAAAACATGTTTCTCCATTTCTCGTTTAGGGAAATATAATATTCTGCCTTTTTTTTAAAAAAAATATTCCTCAAAATATTTCATTCTTCTAGGAGTGGGGGGGGCGGGGGCTTCCCACAGTTTTTGTCCTGGAAAACTCCTTCTATTGAACAGCTATATTATTGGCATATAGAACAAGGGTGGATAATTCATAGACAGCAAGTGACACCAGAGCCATGTCCTTAGAGCTTTTCTATAGGATGAGAAGGTTAAGGTCAATCTAAGTTCCAGGGGGAAGCTGTTCCACAGAGTGGGGGCCATCATGGAAGTTTCTTTTCAGCTGACACCTTTTCATAGATAGAACCTATAACATGTGTCTCTTGCTAATCCTAATGAGACAGGTAGACGTAACCAAGGAGAGGTGATCCCTCAAGTAACCTGGTCCCATGCCATTATAGGTCTTGACTGCAGCTTGAATTGAACCCAGAAGCAGCCAGTGAAGCTTGCAGAGCATATGTCAACTCTGAAGTGAACCTGGCTGAAGCCATCTTTTGCTGCCTCTTAGTTGCCACGAACTCTGAAAGGGGGAAGGGAGGGGGAAGTAGATAGACTGGCTAACAGTCAAAACAAAAAAATTTCTTGTGGGAACCAAAGTCATCCTAACAGGTGGCAGTTGAAGGAAGAGAGGAGTGACCAAGCAGCCTGCCAGCTACTTACATTGGACAATGTGACCGGTGACCTCTGGGGAGGGAACCATTTGTTCTTTTAATTAGGCTAAAACTGCGGGAACATTTAGAGTTGGTTTTCATTGGCTGTGCTGATATAATGTATCCAATAAACATGTTGTTTGAGGAATCTACCTGCCTCGGAGTTCTGCTTTTGGCGGATGTGTTACTCGGAACGCTGACAGCATAGATGTAATGTGTGCTTATCTTGAACTACACACAATTGCTCTCATTGCCACATTAATATGTGTAAAGAATGAGCTTTAACAAAAAGTCAAACCCTGACTCCACCAGATATCTACCCTATTCACTCATGTGACCCTATCATATTATTACCTATCCACTGAATTCACAACCTATCTCAGAAGCATTGAAGAGCTGTGAGAACAATTGACCAACAATAGGTTTTTCTCTATGCTGGGAATAGCTGCCATTTTTTAAACTGGCCATGAGGAGAAATTTAAGATAGAATTTAGTTCAGAAGGTGGGGTTCTTAAAATTTCGATTATATTGCCAGAAACTTGAAAACCTGCAGCATCTTTCCTTTCCCCTTATGCCAAAGAGAGTCAAGGCAGGGCAATCCTGAATTTCTTTCTTATGCTTTCCTGTTGTCACAGGTTAAGTTCAT
The DNA here is from genome assembly GCA_003457575.1 of Thermophis baileyi. Lineage (NCBI taxonomy): Eukaryota > Metazoa > Chordata > Lepidosauria > Squamata > Dipsadidae > Thermophis > Thermophis baileyi. The sequence continues at coordinate 2,263,669 of QLTV01003121.1, forward strand.
GTTTTCAGGAATATGGTCAAAAGAATTTGAGTTATTTTTGAGGGGGAAAATTATGTGAAAATGTTAATACTTTCCCCAGTTTTGAACTCTGATTTAGTTCCTGCTTCAGGAAGAAGAAGGAAACCGATGAAAGCACAGTTAGAGCAACCTTTTTACAGCATAGTAATCTTGCTGTTATTAAGGGAACACATTAGAGCTTGATGTACTTAGATTCTCCTTAGCTTCTTTCAAGATTAGCTCAGGTTGTACTAAGAAATTAATCAGCCTTAGCCCCTGAGAGCATCATAAAAGCCGGATGAACAACAGCATTGCATATGGCGCCGAGGTGGCGCAGTGGTTAGAGTGCAGCACTGCAGGCTACTTCAGCTGACTGCTAGCTGCAGTTCAGCGGTTCAAATCTCACCGGCTCAAGGTTGACTCAGCCTTCCATCCTTCTGAGGTGGGTAAAATGAGGACCCAGATTGTTGGGGGCAATATGCTAACTCTGTGAACCGCTTAGAGAGGGCTGTAAAAGCACTATGAAGCGGTATATAAATCTAAGTGCTATTGCTATTGCTATTGCTATATGCCAGGCAGTTTTGTTAAACTGGCAATTTTAATATATGGCTAGATTAACCTTTATACTGAAAGCTGACATGGGTAGCTAGTGATCTATACATTTAAGTAATGCATTAAACCAAAGATGGATATTGTGTGCTTCAGTTATAGTGGTATTATCTTAAATGTAATCCTTGACTCCTTGTTGAACTAAGTCTGTAAAGTAAGTTTTAGACTGTGCTGCCAGAATGTAATCCAGTTACAAAAACTGAGGAAGGAAATACCTTGCATTATCACCGGACAAAAACTGGTTTGATCCCTTGTTTCCCAAAAGAGGCACAGAAAATATTCCGAGAAACAGCAGAGAAAAGGCCTTTACCAAAAGAGTTCTGACGTTTTTTCAGAAAAATGCAGTTCCCAAGATGCTTTGGAGGCTTGTTACAACCAGTAACCAGAATAACAATAGATATATTGTCATTGAAGATAAAATCCCTGCAGGGCCAGTTTAAGACACTTTGCTGCTTGGCATTTCCCTTTTATCCAAGTGAATGTGCCTTAAACTAAAGACAGCTGAGTTTCTGACACATGAGGTAAAAATCCCTCAGGTATGTTTCTTCACCACTGGCGGAAACAAAAACAATAAAAAGGAAATCAATGACTAACAATTTGCTGCCCTTTCATGTCATCTGAGATTTGTTTCCTAAGGTGGCTGCTTTCTTCCCCCCTAAGGTAGTGTTTGCCTTGGGGCTTTGACCCTTTTTAAACATCTTAAGATAAAGTGTATGGGTCAAAGCTCTCAGTTCTGTTCAAAACTGAGATTTCCAAGTTGGACCTTACAGGATGGCAGTGACACCATTAGAACCAGAGATAGATGGAAGATAGGAAAAAAAAAGGGGGGGGCAGGAATTATAAGGATTTTTTTTAAAAAGGAAAATTTGAGATTTATTATAAAGTTAAAACTTTGAGCAGAACTGATAGTATGAAGAGAGCAGCTTCTTAATACAGATGCCAGTAGCATCTCAAGTTACTCCAGGGACAAAATTAAAGTTCTTGTCCGTTGCCAGGGATTTCAATGCTAAATACCATAACTGATTACCAGCTGGTGAAACTCTACTTCATTAACTCACTGCTCTTTTCTGCATACCCTCTAAGCCCCCCACCCCCACCCCACAAAAATAGACAGCATTTCTAGCAAGCTTCACAGTTTTAATTTATCCCAAGGGAAGTTAAATGTAAACACTTCTCTTTGGATCTGAAAGCTTGGAAATGTTTCTTCTAGATACAGTATGTCCATTATCACATCAGAGACAAATGCTGTAAAAATTTCAAGCGGGATACAAATCCTATCTGTGCTTAAAACTGGAATGGAAGGCCAGCATGGAATTCTCATCTGGAATCCAAGCAATATTGGGCAGACAACCATCACCTATTCCTTTTAGGCCTATTGAAGTAAGCAACCTGCTTACTTGATTATACCCCCTTTGTTAGGACCAGGTGGTTGTACACAAAATATAAAGAGCTGTGCATGAAGAAATAAGGAACAATTTAGGTAGGTCTCTTCCTTCTAGTATGGAGGAATCTGTAGAGCCAGTGAGAGAGAGAGAGAGGAGAAGAGTTTGACACCATTTCTTCTTAGCATTTGCTGCTATAGGCAGTTGTTTCACTTTACCCAGGGGTAGGTTCTAACTTACCTCACTGCCGGTTCGCTTCCTCCAGCGCTGCGTGGCCACGCAGTGCAAAAAAATAATTTTTTTTTTTACAAAAAGCTAAAAACAAGATGGTGATGCATGTGCAGTGCCGGAAACTCGGCTTCTGTGCATGCGCAGAAGAAAAAATAAATAAATCAAAATTCAAAAAAATAAAATAAAAATTCAAAAAAAAAAGATGGCGGCGGCCACGGACCGGCACTGACTGAACCAGATCCGTGATGTCATCGTGACATCACCAGAGGGTTGCTACCAGTTTGGGCGAACCAGTCCGAACCGGGAGGAACCCACCTCTGACTTTACCGCATGTTAAGGTCAGTGTGCATGCTGTACAAATTAGGACTCTCATTTCCCATTGTCCTGTCAATAGTTCCGGGACAGAAAATGAAGTGTCAATGATATGTCAATGTCAATGAAGAATTTGCATATAAATAAGAGTTTTCTTAAGATAAATATGATCTCCTTAACTCCCCTGTGCAAAATGGAAGGAGGAACATTGTTTGGGTATGCAATCTTCTGTATTCTTGTAATTGGGCAAATGTCCAGGCTGGTACTCTATGAAAGGTCCACTCTAGACCTAAGGATTCAAAACTAATGGGTGATGCCCATTCTCTCAAGCTCCTCTTTGTCCTCCAAAAAATGTGTTAGGATCAGTTACTAAGGTGGAAACTTCTTATCTTTTATAGGAGTAATAATGTCCCTCTTTTAAACTGACTAGTATTTTTCACTTCTATCGGAAGTAAAATAAGCCACTATAAGGTCTTCCTGACCTACAGGGTTTACTAGGTACTGATTGACACAAGGTTTCCTGCCAATTTTTTTTTTATTATATAACATTTACTTTACTTTGTGGAAAGGAGAAAATGTTTATAAAACAAACACACAATGGCCACTCCTTGAATTATTTTTAGTATTTGAGTATGATATTAAGAAGTGCTGTGATTTTTTTTTTCCTTTTGGGGGAGATGTGCATTTCAGAAATAGGATATGGATAATTGTGTCAAACCCTTACAAATAAAAGTTGTCTACGTGTATAAATATATTGAAGAAAACTTCCATGTAGTTCTTTTCAAATGAAAATCTTTTCAATTAGTTGAGTCAACACTGAATCAAGACTTTCTGAAAAGTGATTGTGGGTGATTAAAGTTCAGCAAAAGTTCTTTCTTGTGAGCATTATGGAAGTTTAGCATTTTGATCAACTACATTTGAACTAACACTTTTTTAGTATTACCAAACCTGCACCAACATTGCATGATCAGTGTTTTATTTTTTTCAGGTTGGATATCAATCAAGGCTACAGTAAATGTCTTGAGGTTTGGTTAACCAAGAATGGCAGTGCTTATATCTTAAGTATAGATTTATATATGAGGTATTCAATATGGAAGGTTTTTTTTTTTAAAACACAAAGTGAGTTGTTGGAGCAAAATAGGGTTCAGTCATTTACGGAAGTCCAGATCAAGTAGCTTCTGCACATTCATAAAATAAACTTTTTGTATCAATATCATTGTAGACATTGACAACCTGATTGGACAATTGAACATGATTCCACAAAGCTAAAATCCCTGTTCATCAACTACGCTGAATGCATGAATGGCTGGAATGGTAAAGAATGATGTTTTGAACCTTGGACTCCCTCTTTTTCCCATATAAAGTACTCGAGAGGTCTGAAAAGGAACTATATTCACATATATTTGAATGTGAGTTCGGCTTTCTGTGCAGTTGAGGTTCCTGTTTTATTAGAGTCCTCGATCACTTGGAAAAATATACTTCCATTCAAACCCTCATTAGACTTACATGCAATTTGAATGCATTGGATATTAGGGAAAATAGAGTATAGGACTGCTTTCATTTCCAGCCAGAAGCCTTCAACATTTAGTTGAACACATGAGCAGAGCTAAAGGGAAGAAAGAATTACAAATCCCTAAGAGAGTTAGTGGTAGTAGTTTGAGATGATCTAAGTCAGGGGTGTCAAACTCAAGGCCAATGGGCTGGATACAGCCCACGGGGTGCTTAGAACTGGCCCATGGGGCCGCCCTGGAAACAGCAAAGGACCAGCCCAAGTGCCTCTGCCAGCACGGCCCTCCTGGGCCCTGTTTTTGGCCGTGACAGCCTCCTGCAGCCCTCTGCCAGCAAAAACAGAGCTGGGGGTGGGGAGCATGCAGCCTCCCCGAGCTCCGTTTTTGCTGGCAGAGGGCTAGCAAAACAAACTAAAAAACAAAACAAAAGGATAAATGTTTCCCCTTTTGCATTTGAGCATGCAAGAAGGGTCAGGAAAGGAGAAAGAGGAAAGAAAAAGAAGGAAAGATTGGAAGAAAGCAAGGAAGAAAAAAGAGGGGAAGAGGGGAGGGAAGAAGAAAGGAGAATGAAGAGGGAAGGAAAAAAGGAAAGGAAAGGAAAGGGAAGGGAAGGGAAGGGAAGGGAAGGGAAGGAGGAAGGAAGGAAGGAGTGGAGGGAAGGGAAGGGAAGGAGGATGGGGGAAGGGGGAAGGAAGGTTATAATGAGAGTGAGTGAGGGTCTAAGGAAAGTCCTTAGCATTTGGCCATCACAAGTGCCCCCGACACGAGTGACGTCAAGTTGGCCATGCCCACCCCAGCCACACCCACCTCGGCCTCCCGAGGTCAAACACCAACCTGATGCGGCCCTCAATGAAATCGAGTTTGACACCCCTGATGTAAGTTATTATATTATCAGCTGAAAGTAATTTTGATTGGAACAGTGTAGCTTGCCTTTGATGGCAGCAATTCTCTGTAATTTCAGGCTGTGTAACAGTTTATGGGAATGAACTTGGATAATGGAATGTGTGGATGTCCTCAGGCAACAAGGGGAAGAGATGCTGCTTAGGAAACAATAAGAGAGAGGAAGAAACTTAGGATGGACCCACCCTAATTGATCAGATGGTTAAAAGTGGCAGTGAGAAATCTGTACCTTCAGACTTGCAAGATTTTGTTAATGTAGCCTTACAATAAAATTGAATTAGATCATCTTGTCATGTTTCCTGACTGGTTTACCTGGGCTAACATCAATCTTGCAAGTTGGAAGGTAAATAAATTAAATATGAGTCCAAAGGAGGGAGGGGTAGCAAAATCATCTTAAAAGGGATTTTCCTAGCTTGGGGTGTGTGTGAAATTGAAGGATGGGAAGAGTACTTTCAGACCTGCAAAATTCTGTTAATGTAACTTTACAATAAGTTAGCACCAGTATTTGAGATTGTGCTTCTTGTCTGGACTAACTCACAAAGCTAAGGTCGGGATTTTTGTTTGTCCCCAGGGATTATGCCTTAGATCTTCCATATGTAAAACAACTGTTGTATCCCGATACACCATCTTTAAGAGGGTTGGTTGTATTTATTTTAGATCCTAACATGAGACACATGAACTGAGATAGGTGTGACTGAAAATTAAGCTTATAAAATGATACCCAAACAGAAGAGTTGAGTTTCCCTGTCCTTTTTGTGGCAAAAATCTGGTCCTATAATTAAACACTGATTATTATACTCTGCAAATCAAAGAAGCAATATATTTAGAAGGATATATATTGCTGGCTCATGCCAGGTTTGTACGCTCCCTGTTTAACATTCATCTTTTGAATTAAAAATAGGCCGTATACGTTGTACATGAAGGTAATTTCTTTCTTAATAATTGGCTTTTTGTTACTTATGTTCCACGAAAAAGTATCTTTTTATGCAGCTTCCCCTGTAATACATGTTGCCAATAAAATACACAATTTAATGCATCATTGAGCCAAGAATTACCTTAAAAGATTTAGGGAATGTATAATTCAAAAGATAAAGTGTTTTAGTATGTATATTCATGGTAGAAGGATTAATTTGGTTTTGATTAAATGTTTGAATCTTCCTAAAATAATGTATCTAAAACAGAGATAGACATAGGTCGTTATAGTGAACAGTGAAAACACATATAATTCCATCATTTTTTCTTCTACTTACTTTTTTAATTAATTGAGAGTTTTAAATTTAGATGCAATTCTATTAAACTGGTTCCTTAAAAAAAGGATTAATCAGAGCTATTCAAGTTGCTTAACAGAAACTGCTGTAAGCGTATTTCAGGAATATTTTAAATATCTCCCATTTGATAACCAATCATTCTAGTATATTCTGAGTTGAGAATAAATAAAAATACCTGAGGGCAACAGAGAAATGCTTGGCTAATTCAGTGACCACCCTCAATGAATATTTGCAAAAAAGAAAAGCAAGCATTTTCCTCCCCTTTTTTGCACTGAATATTTTCTTTAAGCATATAAGTGCACAAAACCAACTCAACAAGATGCGGACTAAAGCATCACTGCTGAAGAACACCATGTACTAAAATATGTCTCATAGGTACAATCTGAGAATTAAGTAACCTTTATCAAAGCAAATATCTCAAGGATCGTTATAAAGTTATATTAAAATTCAGTTACTCTCAAGTTTTCCCAACATGCTCAAATTCTAAAGGTGGTATATGATTTTTCTTCTGCTTTCTTGTACAGATGTCATTTAAACAACATTTTTAAGGAAGGGGTTTCAATTCCAACTCCACAAGGTTGCTGAGGCATCTCTACATTTTCCCCCATTGTTTTATTTATTTTTCAATGATATAAAGACATTTTATCTATAGCAGGGGTGGGTTCCAATTTTTTTTACTACCACTCTGTGGGCGTGGCTTAATTTTGTGAGAGTGGCTTGATGGCCATGTGACCGGGTGGGAGTGGCTTGATGGCCATGTGACTGGGTGGGAGTGGCTTGGCGGTCATGTGACTGGGTGGGAGTGGCCAACTTGTAAAATGTGGTGAAAAAGTGACTTATGACCATTTTTCATGCTTAACGACCATTGGTCGTTAAGTGTGAAAAATGTTCATAAGTCACTTTTTTCACTGCCATTGTAACTTTGAACAGTCACTAAACTGTTCAAAGTTACAATGGCAGTGAAAACAGTGAGTGATGATCATTTTTAACACTTAACGACCGTTGGTCGTTAAGTGTGAAAAATGGTCATAAGTCACTTTTTTCACTGCCATTGTAACTTTGAACATGGCAGCCTCCACGGACCGGCAACCACCGATCCGGTTCAGATGACGTCACTAGCGGGTCGCTACCGGTTCGGGCGAACCGGTCCGAACTGGTAGGAACCCTCCCCTGATCTATAGCAGGAAAGCATAACCTAAGACTCCAAGTTAGGATAGATCAGATTAGGAAACTGAAGTTCTGAATACTACTTTTATGACAGGATTACAAGAATCTTGTAAGTCTGAATGCACCTGGTTTTACACTGATGCCATAAACACTACACCAAGCAGTACAGCTGAAATCTTAATATAGCCTAGTATAGAAGAGAATATTTGTAGCTCAGGGTTGAACTGTGGGGTCTCTGTGCTTGGTTGTTTTCTTGCAGACATTTCATTATCAAACATGGCGGAGGTGGGTTCCTCCCGGTTCGGACCAGTTCGCCTGAACCGGTAGCGACCCACTGGTAATGTCACAGTGACGTCACGGAGCCGGTTTGGTCGGTGCCGGTCCGTGGGCGCCACCATCTTTTTTTTTTTTTAAAAATTATTTTTATTTTTGAATTTTTACCTGGTTTTTTTTCTTCTTCTGCACATACGCAGAAGCCGAGTTTCCAGCACTGCGCATGTGTCACCATCTTGTTTTTGGCTTTTTTTGGGGGGGGGGGATTTTTTTTAATTTTTTTGCACTGTGCATGCGTGCGTGTGCAAAGTGCACGCGCGCCCACGAGGCGTGGCCATGAGGCACGGCCACGAGGCATGGGAGGAAGTGAACCGGCAGCGAGGTAAGTTAGAACCCACCCCTGATCACAATCACATGGAATCACTGTAGCACACAAACCAACTAAAGCCCTCCAAAGCCCTCCAAAACATCCTAAGTAAACCAAAAGACCCCAAAACCCTAGAAGAAAAAAATCCAGCCAGGGTGGTTTACTTATGGTTCTGAACATGCTGTACAAATTCCCATACATATATTGAATTGCATTAATCATTAGAATCACATTTAGGGTAAGGGTTTTTCCACAGTGCTAGAAATTTGTTCATTGGTAACTAACATTCTAGAATTGGGGTTCCAGCAACTTTGCACTGCTGCGGTATAATTATTACAATGTGTGTTTCCAGGCTGAGTATGGACTTGAATTTGAATCTTGCGTATCTTAGCATGTATACACTGAATTTATGCTGAAAGTGATTGTTCTTGGAATATAATCCCATATAACTTGTTTTGAAGTCAGGATGGTTTCAATGAAACTTAAAATATATGATGATATGCTGAAAGCAAAATCATGTATATTGACCATAAAATAAAAATCTTAAATCTGTACTGAAAAAATGCCTGTAAGTGGAGTCGTGGCAACTGGACTTCTTTTTTCCCCCTGTTGATTCAAAACTTTCACCAATTGTCCTGTGGCGAATTGTCCCACATCAAGTTGTCCGCTTTAAGTTGTCTTGCATCAAGTTGGCCAAGGCGAGTCAGCTGGCGCAAGTCAACTGGGGGAGTTGGCCACAGCAAGATGGCTGCAATGAGTTATCCCATTCCATTCTCAGTAAGGTTGAATTTCTACATTAGAGACTTACAGTATGAGTAATCTGGACATCCCTTGGATTCTAGATCCTGCTTATAGAGCAAGTGGAAGCTGTGGCTAAGAGTTATTTATACAGGTATATCTAGTGCACTAATTGGAGCCTTCCTTGGATCAGGAGGCCCTTCACACAGTCACTCATTCCATAGTCACTTCCCAGTTTACAGTACATGCAGTTGCCCTTGACACACACACACACCAAATCTGCAACTGAGTTATAACATAGTGGAATTGGCAGTGATGGGAGTGCCATTTTATACAGACATGGCTCTACTGCTCTGCAACCTGTACTGGTAGCCAGTTGGCTTCCAGGTGCAATTTAAGGTGCCACATATCACCTTTAAAAATCTTCATGACATAGGCCTTGGCTATCTGAGGGTCCACCTATCCCCAAATATGCCTGCGTCTTTGGTTCAGTCCAGCAGACTGATTTGTATTCTTCTGACAATTAAAAAATATCATCTTATGGGAACTAAGAAATACACCTACTCTGTTGCAATTACTACCCTTTGCAATGACCTCCTCCCTAAGATTTGTGTGGCTCCTCCCCTTACGCTGTTCAGAAATTCTTGAAGACTGTAGAATTGTTCTCCTATTCCTTTGGAACAAGAAGTTTGTGCAGCCTCTTGTTTTGTTTTGATTTGTTTTGATTTGTCTTGGTTTAATTTGAGTGTTTTGCTCTTCTGGTTGGTTGTGCTTTTTGATTTATAGCTACCCAGATTTAGGAGTCAGGCACGCTGTTAAACAGACAGACAGACAGATATTTACCATCATTTTCTCCTACATAAAAGCTTTGATCGCATTCATCATAAAAGCCTACAAACACATTCATTTGTACATGCATACATACATATTCATTTTTCTAATTAAACCTATGTATTAATATACACTAATGCTTATTGTAATGCTAGCGTTAATTTTCAGTCTTCAATGGAGCCCTCTGCTTTGATTTGGCCGTCAATCTGTGCTAATGAATGGAATGAACCATACTGCACTTTTACTGGAAACACTTGTTCCTTCCTTTTGCATATTTCATAATTATTCATCTATGAAATAATCACTGTTTCATTTCTTACTGTAAATCATTACTGGGTCTTACTCAGTTACCATGCCTATAATATATTGTATATTATATAATAATCAGTAATATATAGTAATCAGTCTATGTTACAGGGATGAACTCTTTTCTTATTCTCTGCAGATTTTTCATTGTATAAATTGGGATAGATTAGATCAAAATAAAATTGTTTAACAGGGAAAATTACTACCAGGAAGCTATGGGGAAAAAATGAGAACCAGTGACCAACCATATAAATGTTGATGTGGTTTGGAGCAAGTATAAAAGCATCTACAAAAGTACTAACTTTTTGGGGCTGGGGGAAAAGAAATTATGGTTGTCTGTCTTTTCTAGGCTTGGAGGAGAGAAAATATTTTCAGTTTGGCTACCTCAAAAATGCTTTTGGTCAGCTATTCATATAATTAGAGATAAAAGAATCATTACACACATACCCAAACACACATAATTGTTTCATATTTTAAAGCAGTGGTTTTGGGATATAATTTCTAGATTTTCAAGGCAAGATTGGGGTTGTACAACTGCAGTTCTGAAAACCTTGGTCAAAATTCTGCCAAAGTTTAAAAACTTTGAAACTGAGGTGGCGCAGTGGTTAGAGTGCAGCACTGCAGGCTACTTCAGCTGACTGCTAGCTGCAGTTCGGCGGTTCAAATCTCACCGGCTCAAGGTTGACTCAGCCTTCCATCCTTCTGAGGTGGGTAAAATGAGAACCCAGATTGTTGGGGGCAATATGCTGACTCTGTGAACCACTTAGAGAGGGCTGTAAAGCACTATGAAGCGGTATATAAGTCTAAGTGCTATTGCTATTGCTAAATACTGAAGTCAGAGTTCCAAAAAAATTAGGAACATGTCAAAATTAAGACTTTATTTCAAATTATTTTATTAAAGTTGTACAACCAGTTCAATGACCCTTTTTTTGTCAGAGGAAAAGCTTTCTCTAATTTTCTGCTCTCAATAATTTGCACCCATTTACATAAATATGGATGCAAATTATGGGCATTGACTGTGTCCTAAAGGCATTTACATATTCTGGTCAAGAAAGGCACAGTGTGATGAACTTTCCACCCAAGACACATGTTTAAAAAAGCAGGCAGGTCTTCAATCACTCTGTCATAGCTTCCCCCCCCTTTTTTTTTGACTACACAATCCTGGGGCTGACTGGAGTTAAAGGCCCAAAGGCATCAAGTCAGGGAAGGATGGTAGAGGATACCTGTGAGGATGAACACCTAACATATGATGATGTTACTTATAGCTTATTTGTTGGGTATAAGATGGAAAATCATAGAATCATAGGGTTGGAAGGGACCTTGGAGGTCTTCTAATCCAACTCACTGCCCAAGGCAGGAGTCTTTATTCCATCCTGGACAAATGGTTGTCTAATCTTTTCTTGAAAACCTCCATTGATGGACCACTCACAACTGTGGAAGTCAAGCTGTTCCATGGATTGATTGTTCTAATTGTCAGGAAATTCCTTATTATTTCCAGATTGGATTTCCCTCTGACAAGCTTCCACCTTTTGCTTCTTGTCCTGCTCAGATGCTTTGGAGAATTATTGACCCTGTCTTCCCTATGACAGCCCTTCAAGCATTGGAAGACAGCTATCATGTCACCCTAAGCTTTCTCTTTGTTAGGTTAAACATACCTAGTTACCTCATACATTCAGCATATTTAACCTCCAAATCCCTTATCATCTTTATTGCTTTTCTCTGCACTCTTTCTAGGGCCTCAGGATCTTTTTTATATCATGGTGACCAGAACTGGACACAGTACTCTAAGTCTGGCCTCATTAGTGCAGTATAGAGAGGTACTACCACTTCTTGTGATCTTGATGCTAACCCTCTGTTGATGCATTGACTTTTTTGCAGCTGCAGCACACTTCTGATTTAAACTGTACTCCACTAAAATACCTAGCTCCCTCTCACAGGCAATAATGTTGAATCAAGTACTGCCTATTCTGTACCTGTGCATTTGGTTTTCCTGCCTAAGTGCAGGACCATAGTTTTCTTACCACTGAATTGCATCTTGCTGGATGCAGTTGAGTTGAAAGCTCAAGTCTGTAAACTTCTTAATCTTGAACCTATCTTCCAAAGTTTTAGCAATTCCCCCCAGCTTGGTGTCATCTGCAAATTTGATGTGCACCTCTTCAATCCTCTCATCTAAGTCATTTATGAAGATGTTGAAGAACACTGCACCCAAGACAGAACCTTGTGATTCTTCTGTCCACATAGATGTAATTCCATTAAGGACTACACACTGAGAGTGGTTGGTCAGCCAACTTCCAATCCATATTTTGGTGGTATCCCACATTGTTCTACATTACGAAGAAGTTGACTGTGGTCCACTTTATCAAATGCCTTACTGAAATCTATGCATACTATATTCACAGCATTTTATTGACCCACTAATTTAGTCACTTTATCAAAGAAGGCAATGTTTGTTTGGCATGACATGCTTTTACAAAGCCATGCTGGTTTGTAGTAATCACCAACTTATCTTACTTTGGACACATTACACAAAGACCTAGATCTCTGGAGAAGTGCTGGGAAAGGTGGAAAGAAAGAGAAGAGAAGGATGACCAGCAGCAATGTTTATGGACTTAATTAATTATGGAAATGCTGAAGGACCAGATTAGGGGCAGATTATCAGGAAGAAAAAATATCTATGTGGTTAAAAGTTGACAATGACTTAATGACAAATAATTATCATCACATCAATGCCAAATTATGCATAAGGTTTTGACATGCAGGGGTGTTAATTTGCATATCATTTAGAGACATACTGCATAATTCCAGCCTTTATATCTTAAACTTTGCAAAAAAATATGTGCAAATATTAAGCAAAGGCAGAAGAGGCAAATGTAATAGCTTCAAATATTTCTAGTTCAAATCCATAAACTCTTCTCAATGATTTTTCACCCTTTCTTCTTCCTTAGGATGAGAGATACTGTTGGAAGAAAAACCCATCTGGTTCAGTTCCAAGCTGGGAGAAAGATGCTGGAAATAAAATGGAGGCTGGAGGCTGATTGGAAAGAAAGGTTCATTTCAGTGGTGGGTTGCTACCGGTTTGCCCCGGTTCAGGTGAACCGGTAGTGGCAGCGGCGGCAGGAGGCTCCGCCCACTCACCTGGCCATCATCACGGATGATCTGCGCATCTGCGCGCACATCTCCGAACCGGTTGCAAAGGTAAGTGAAACCCATTACTGGTCCATTTATAGATAAACAGAACCACCAGGTTCTGGTGCAGCTGACAAAATGGAGTTTTATACCTTCTTTGGGCTTTGTATTTGAGCTTCCTGTTCCTGTGCAAGAACATGTCATTTAATATTCTATTGGCTGTTGTCAGATTCCTATGGGTCATGGCTGGCTCTATAGGCAAAAAGGGAAATGCAAATCCTAGGTGCTTGTCTGAGCTAATCCTCTCAACCCTTTTGGCTTGCCTAATTGCTTATTTGGAGTTTCCTGTCTGACCCAGCCTTTCTGAATGGATTACCAAATCTGCATCTCTAAAAGCTGGCCTCCTCAGTTTCTGTTTGGAGCAGGGAGACTGGTGCTGGTTTCTGCCTCCCTTAAGATGTTTTTTCCCATTTCTCCTTTAGGGGAAATATAATATTCTGCCTTTTTTTAATATTTCCCAAAATATTTCATTCTTCTAGGAGAGGGGGAGCTTCCCACAATACTTATTTGTGGATTTCTGGGTGCATGTATAGAAAGAAGATTTGATTCCTTTTCAATTAATAGTGTACCATAAGACTCTGTAAGTTGTAGCAAAATTGAGAACTATTTTGATCCCATTTTTATTTTGCATTTTTTATGTTGTTGATGATGTTGAATGTGATTTAAAGATGGATTCTGCCACTAATTATGAGGTTTTTTAGTTTTTATTGAACTTTTTTATGTTTGTATATTTGCTATTAACCTGTTCTGTTTGATTTTTGTGTTTTAATTATTCTGAGCCACCCAGAGTCACTTAGGGTAGGTGAGATGGGCAGTTACATCAATCCATGAAATAAATGACTACTATGTGTGTCTCTCACAAACTTTAGTGGAACTAAATGGCAATATTTTCTTCTCTTTTTTAAGCTGCCCTATTTATTATTTCATAGCCATTCCTGCAGTTTTTTTAATTAGTTTAGCTAATTATTGGTCACTTTGTCTAGATACATTATTAAAACCATGCTTACCAATTGTTCCAGTTGTTTCTTCCACCCTCAGAAATCCATAGTTATTTTTCTTAGTATGCTGAGGTAGAGAATAAGCAGAACCATACAGTCATAAGGCACTTCCCTTCTTACTGAAGAGCCAGAAACAGATGTGTGCGCTTAGTACATTCCTTCCAGTTAGCTTACTTGAACAACAGAGAGTATTCCTGAACCAGCTGGCTGTTTTGTGCTTCTGATGCACACACAGGTGACAAGGCTTAAAGGAGTTGTTTTTGTCACATGATTTCTGGGAAAGGGAGCGGGAACAGCCAAAACAGAGTAAGACAAAGTGTTGGGGGGGGGAATATCAAAAGCTATGATGAGGTCTGAGATTTGAGTGGTTGTGGAATAGAAGAACCTTTTACAGGGCTTCATAATCACTGAAGCCAATGAGATGATTTATTTATCACTCTTTCACTTTAAATAATAGATGAAAGAGGCTTTCTGCTTACAGGGAGGGAAATCAGTTTCACTACAGAAATGATGTGAAGAGCCTGGCTTGTCCAAAATGGTATTTATTTCTAAAAAGTTTGTTTCAGAGCTGAAATTGTACTCCGTTGTCATCCAAAGCAGCAGCTCATTGTCAAATCAGATGAAAAGCTCAAACCAGAGATTTTCCTCATATTCCACCATGGAATTCACAATATAAAAGAAAATCCAAACACTGTTAAGCAAAGGACATCATGAAAAAATCCAGATTTTAAAATATTACCAAGTGCTGCTGGGTTGTTGTTACTTAATCTGAACAACCTAGTGACAGATCTGTGAATACAGGAGCACTTCTTCCGTGTATGTTTGAACTGAATCACAATTTGCCATTTACTATGAGTGACAGTTTCAGAAAACTATTAGGCAGCATATTTCCAGACAGTGAAACAGAAATATGCCTCAGGATGCACAACAGCCAATCATCTTGTTGAATATACTGAAAACAGAAACAAGGGTGCCATTCAAAAAACAATTATCAGAGAGTTCTGATGTTTAACAAATAAAACATCTTTTACTGTATGCAAATGAGACTTCTGAGGAGGATCACAAGTTTTCCTCAGAATTTGTCACTTTGGAAGATTCTCAGGTTTCATTTAGAACTCACTTTATTGGTATGCACACAGTGTATGATATTAATCTTGAAAATATTACAAAAGCCATTGAAAAATGCCTCTTTGATTCATGACATAGCCCAGAGAATGGTGGGGCACCAATTACTGCCAACACAATGGAATTCAGAAGCTTCTACAGAAGAAATGAAATGATTGGAAAATTTATGCTCTTGGCTGTGCTTGCTATTTAGCATCTGCAGCAGCAACATTTAGGACAAAGGATTTTTTTCTTCTTCTTCAATCCATGTGATTTCCTACTGGATCTATTCTGTCTCTTTGGAGAAAATGCCAAAAGAAAATAACTTCTTGGAGAAGACTTTTTATTTTATAATATGCAACACTCAGAAAAATCTTCGCTTGCTGCAACTTGATGGTTGAACATGTCTCACTTGAAAGTATTTTGGATGGTATTAAATAATAAGAGGATGATAACCAGCCAATTGCACCAAAATATTGCCAAACAGGAGGAATAAATACAGTACCTGTAGCATGTGAGAATTCCATTTTATAAATATGTTCTGTTTCAGCATGCAATTACACCTTGTTTTGAGAACTTAAACATGCTGGTTCAGAAATAGATGTATCCTACCATTATGAAGCTATATGTAGATTGATTAGAATGCTTTATTAAACTATTATGATGTATTCTCTGTTGATATGACCAAAGTAGAATTTCAGCAGGCAGATCTCTGTATACAATTTGCTGCAGCATGACTGATTAAGAAGCTGGATCTTTATGGAACAGCTGAAAATACATAGTTTCATCTAAACCAGGACTGTCAAACTCGCGGCCTGCAGCCCGGATGCATCACGCACTGGCCACGTCCATGCCCAGTTTAGCAAAGGGGGAAAAAGTCCTGATACGTCACATGATGACGCGAGTTTGACACCCATGATCTAAACTGACAAGATTCACGGGCATAGTTTTCAGTATATGAATAAAAAATGTGACACGATTTGTGACACAATACTGAAGACAACAATTGTGTTTGATCTTATAGGATGAAAAATCCAAACTCTTCATTGACTTTTGAACAGTCTCCTGATATAGGGCCAGAAATGTAAGCATTAATCTCTAATACTGTACCTTTCTCCTCTGCATATGCTATCAATAATACATGCAGCTACAACTAGCATGGACATACAGCATTTGCAAAATCAGTTTACAATTGCAATTGCATGCAACCAACAGTCACTGAGCTGATCCACAAAGCAAAACCTGATAAATAAAGAAGCCTAAAAGCAAGAAAACAAGCCTCTTAAGAATTTTGAATGAACTGCCATGCGACAAATTCTACTTCCAGGTTAATTGTCCCATATTAAGCATGCATATGTTCTGGTCTTAGAGGAAGTTTGTCCTTCAGTGCCTTCAACATAGCATCTTTATGCCTGATCTTAGTATATTGGAGAATACGCTAATATTTGATTATATATCAAATATTTTCTGGCAGACTGACATCAAGCAACCTTTCTCTTTTATTTATTTTGTGTAGATGACTCTAAAACCAGGTGGCTATATGTTTGTATTTGTTTATAGAATATGTGTGAAGGCCTACAAATTTGGAAAAGCATATTTTGGATGCCTTGCAGAGGAAATCTTTCAAACTTGTTGGAACCCAACAATTGCTCCACCTTACAATTATCTTCATTTAGAGCTATCCCAGTTGAGTATATCTGCAATCCTCAGCCAAAATTCACTCCCCCCCCCCCGCCCTAGCAAAGGTAATTATTTTATGTTTGTTTTGAGGAATGCAAAAGATACTGTAGACTATCGCAGGGTGAGATCATAAAACAAAGATATATTTTCTTCACTTTGATCAAAGCAAATATGGTAATGGAGGCATAAAATTATAGTGCTTTTCCTTGCCAGATCAGAGACTACAAGAATTTACCACCAACTTCCATTTCAGCGTACTCTTTCTCCCCACATATGCTGCAGGCAGTTCACAAAGGGAGTGGCAGGAAGCCTATTTAATGCCTTATTCAGAAAGTTGGGATATTCTGCTTATTAAAACAGTATGGCTGAGCTTGTCTGAAAATGAAAGTATTTCTGCTAAATTCCTAAATGACAACTAACCACAGAAAATGTAAAAGGAAAAGTGATTGCACTTGGATATTTGACAAAGGGATTTTTCTTTCCTTTCAGACATTCCTTTGGAAACATTTCTTTTATTAAATGAAAACATCCCTTTCTATGTGCTTTGATGATATCTGCTGTCTTTTTAAAGACGGTTCCCACCAAACAGCTGAAAACACTGCTGGATAACCTTAACCCATAGCAGTGGAAGGGTGAAGATGATTTTCTTGGAAAGAAATAGCACATTCATCCGAAATGACTGTGGGACTCATTGAAATAAATCTATTCAGGGGTGTCAAACTGGCGGCCCGCGAGCCGGATGTATCACGTGCAGGCCACGCCCACCCCGGCTCTGCAAAGTCAAAAAACATCATGATACATCACATGACGTCATGTGACACGATCAAGTTTGACACCCGTGCTATAGATAGTCCTTGTTTAGCGATTGCCTCATACAGTGACAGTTCTCAGTAACAATGGTAAGGGAAAAAGTAACTTTGCACCCAGTCCTTACCTTTACATCCTCTGCTGGTCTGTAAAGCAAAAGAAAGGTGAAATAAGGGTAATACGCACAGTCGTAGTTTCATTTGGCAACCACTTCGCTTAATCAATGAATTGCCTTGCCCCAACTGTGGTTGCTAAATGAGAAATACTTTTGTATCTTCTACATCAGGGGTGTCAAACTCAAGGCTCATGGGCCGGATCCAGCCCACGGGGTGCTTAGATCTGGCCTGCGGGGCTGCCCTGGAAACAGTGAAGGACTGGCCTGCGGTGCCTCTGCCAGCGAAAATGGAGCTCGGGGGGCCCACGCCTGTTTTAGCAATAGCAATAGCACTTAGACTTATATACCACTTCATAGTGCTTTACAGCCCTCTCTAAGTGGTTTACAGAGTCAGCATATTGCCCCCAACAATCTGGTTCCTCATTTTACCCACCTCGGAAGGATGGAAGGCTGAGTCAACCTTGAGCCGGTGAGATTTGAACTGCTGAACTGCAGCTAGTGGAAGGCTGAGCCAACCTTGAGCCTGGTGAGATTCAATCTGCCAAACTGCTGGCAGCCGGCTGTCAGCAGAAGTAGCCTGCAGTACTGCACTCTAACCATTGCACCACCACGTTTTCTCTGGCAAAGCACTGCAGGAGGCCAGCCCAGCTGAAAACGGAGCCTGGGGGGGGGGCGCCCAGACCACCACAGGTGCCCCAGACACAAGTGACATTGAGCTGGCCATGCCCACCTGGACATACCTCCCCTGGGCCCCCTGAGGTCAAACACAACCCTGGTGCGGCCCTCAAAGAAATCAAGTTTGACACCCATGTTCTACAGTCTCTTGCAGTACTGAAGATAGGGAATGGCAAGATAGGCAACAGCAGAAAACTCTTTGCAACCAGAGACTCTCCTGCAAAAAATGAAGGGTTGGCTAGGGATTCTGGGAGTTGATGTCCAATACATCTCTTTGGGGTGGCTGATGTTGGCTCTGTTGCAGTGGTGGGATTCAATTTTTTTTACTACTGGTTCTGTGGGTGTGGCTTGGTGGGCATGGCAGGGGAAGGATACTGCAAAATCTCCATTCCCTCCCCACTCCAGGGGAACGTTACTGCAAAATCCCCATTTCCTCTTGATCAGCTGGGACTCGGGAGGCAGAGAATAGATGGGGGCGGGGCCAGTCAGAGGTGGTATTTACCGGTTCTCTGAACTACTCAAAATTTCCTCTACCGGTTCTCTGAACTACTCAAAATTTCCTCTACCGGTTCTCCGAACTACTCAAAATTTCCTCTACCGGTTCTCCGAACTACTCAAAATTTCCGCTACCGGTTCTCCAGAACTGATCAGAACCTGCTAAAACCCACCTCTGCTCTGTTGGGGGAAATCACTAGCAACTAGTGGTTGGGAGAGCTGGCTAGTATACATTTCAGCTCCTCATAGTATAACAATCCTTGATTCACCCTTCTTATGTAATGTTTAGTCATATGTTTGTTATTTGTGAAGAGTAAATGCCACAATAGAACAAATAATTAGTTATACATGATTGACGGAGTTTGTAACCAGCAAAGCAATTAATCTACTAATATGACCTCCAAGGGGCAACATGCAGCCTTCTTCACCTGGGATCCTTTCCCTCTACAAGGTCTTCTCCACCAAGCCCTCAAAGGGAAGGATTCCAGAAGAGAGAGAGAGGGGATTCCAGCTATGAGTTTCGTTTGGTTTTCTTAAACTATTATTCATTATGCCTTTATGAATCATTGTTGATACAAGCAGCCTTGAAAGGATTTCTTCTGAGAAGTAGAAGTTAAATAATGGTTTTAAAAAAAACCTCACCCCAAAACAAAATAAAAGCAGAAGCCTAAATTGTACTGAATAAGGGACTTACTCAAAACTATTTTAAAAAATAAACATTGCATGTACATTTTATTTTAAAGTATTAGAATTTAAAAATAAAAGACAAACACCCTAAATAAGCTACTAAAAACACCTAGAACGAATGGTAAACTCTAAAACAAGAGAAAAAAGCTGATTTTTCAATGCAATTAAAATTTTACACTTTCCAAGAGTATCATAACAATTTTATATTTACACATAGCATTACATCTCAGGTTTTGAATAATTGATTAAACCTAAACCATTCAGAACCATACTGTCCCATCCTGGCTCTCAATTAACTAGTTCAAGAGTTCAAAATTTACTAGGGTAAATCTCAAATTATTATTAGCATGGTAAATCACACAGTAAGCCAGATTTTTAGATTGGATTTTTATCTACCTATTGAGTCTTTCCCAAGGAGCTGGCATAAGCAGAGGTTGGTATTAGGCATTGGACCCCAGAATGACTTTGGTGCCCAAAGTTCAAAATTAAAAAACACAAAGAGAAAATTAGTTGGACAACCATATCTTATAGACAAAAAAAAAAGGATGTAACAATGGGGGATCCACAAACACCCTTCTACAAGATAGTTTTGATTTTTATTAACTACACAGACAGGACTTTGGTGTTTACTTGTCAACAGTTATTTACTTTACTTTCAAAAGTACTTTCAATTAGAACTGCAGAAAAAACAATTGCTACCAACATGCCTTCCATTGAGGACCTGTATACTGCACGAGTCAAAAAGAGGGCTGTGAAAATATTTACAGACCCCTCGCATCCTGGACACAAACTGTTTCAACTCCTACCCTCAAAGCGACGCTATAGAGCACTGCACACCAGAACAACTAGACACAAGAACAGTTTTTTCCCTAACACCATCACTCTGCTAAACAAATAATTCCCTCAGCACTGTCAAACTATTTACTAAGTCTGCACTACTATTAATCTTCTCATCGTTCCCATCACCCATCTCCATCCACTTATGACTGCATGACTGTAACTTTGTTGTTTGTATCCTTACGATTTATATTTA